>CAAKHF010017976.1:0-12178 GCA_901007745.1 Hippocampus kuda | reverse complement strand
TTTTTTGTTGTGGGGGGGGGGGGGGGGGGCCTCCAAACTTTTTGAGCTTATACGGTATGTGTGTCATGCCAACAATGCCATACCCACAGTGGTTGCTATTTAGCGGAAATATGAACAGATTTGAAGTGACTACGCCACTCGTTCATCAAGCATGACGACTCGTGGACCCCATAAAAGCCAAACTATTGCTAATTTATTTATTCTACAAATATATTGCTAATGCTATAATTTATATTGCACTTATATTGAACTGTGCAGTTCTTTTCTGAAACATTTATTTTGTGCAATGAAGAAGAAGAAAAATCCTTTATTAGTCTCGCAATGGAGAAATTCCCAAAGCACTTTGTCCCCCCCAATTTTGCTGCTGTAGACTGCAAATTTCCCCAGTGTGGGACAAATAAAGGTTATCTTATCTTAAGATGCCTTGTGGGGTGTGGCTGACCACGTCTGTTACTGCAGCAAAATACCCCCCCCCCCCACGAGTAGCCAGTTGATTTAAATGTGTATTTTTCTAGCTCACTTTGTAAAATTAAAAGACAATCTTGATGAGTCCAAGCGTGCTTGTTCCTAAGACGTATCCATTACAACACCGTATAGATCACGGGTGGGAAAAGTACGTCCGTTTATAATAAATTAGCTCCGCGGTTGTTTTCGGCTGAATTCCACTGACTCCCATACGCGGTGCGCACCACGCAGTCAAATGACAACATGAGTACTCCCGTAATGTGTGAAATGCAATTTTTATTTCTCTTGGAATGACAAGTTGTGTTTTCTTGAGGTGATGCCAGTACACAGTCAATCGCTTCCGCGTCAGCAATAAAAAACAAAGCAAATATACTTTGGACAAGCTGTCAAGGAAAACAATTGTGCAGCATTTGACCTTCTTTTCATGGAAGTTCGAGTGTGATGGACACCCTTGAAACTTTCGCAGAAGCCTACATTTTTTTGCAGAAATATTTTGCCAAGGATACAAAAAAGGTTAAGCGCCGTATGTACATTTTGGAAATGTGATCGTTGCTTTGCTTTCAAGTTATTTTCCGTGCATCACTTTTTGTGAGGAAAAACGACAAAATTCTGTGGAGAAAGGTGCAGCCACCCATTTCCAAAAAATGCCATAGTGAAGGTTCAGTGATGCCCTTGCATGTAGGTAAGGAGAGCCATCTATTTTGCATGGATGTCTGCTTATGGCAAAACAAAGTACTTCAGCTTGAATATCATACTTTTCCTTAAAATGACTCTCAATTCCCAGTAACTTCCCACATGGAATTTTTTTTTTTTAATTTCCGCAAATCCACCATAAATGTCGCACCCCTTCGGCTCGGTCCCAAGAACTGTCACTCAGTTGGCGGCCACTAGTGGAAGACGTGATTTAAAGTTCTTCTTCCTTGATCAGGTACTCTGGCAGAGTGTGAAAAGCGGCGGCAGACACACTGACGGGAACGGTCAAGGAGGTGCCGCTGGCCTCCGCGGCCGTGGGCGGCGGGTCGCCGGGGGGCGGCGGGGGAGAGGGCAGCGGGTCGGTGTGGATGATGTTCAGGTGGGACCGCGAGGCGTCCGTGTGCGTCCGTAAGTGCTTGCGGAGGTAGGCGGGGAACAGGAAGGCTTTTCCGCACTGGGAGCAGCTGTGAGGTTTACTGCTGGAGTGGATCTTCTGGTGCTTGCGCAGGCCGGCCCGGTTGAGAAAACCTTTGCCGCAGCTGGCGCACACGTGAGGCCTGGGCTTGGGATGCTGCTTCTCGTGCTCCTGCAGCTCCGCCGCCTCGGAGAACTCCGCCCGGCAGGTGGAGCAGGTGTGCGAGCCCGCCGTCTTGGCCCGCTGGACGTGGAGGTTCTCGTGCGCCTGGACTTCACCCCAGGTGCCGAAGGTGGCGTCGCAGCGAGCGCAGGAGAACTGCGGCAGAGCGGCGCGGTGGCCGGCCGAGCCGGCCGCCTCGTCCTCGTCCTCCGGTCGCGTCGGCGGGCGCGCCTGAGCCTGCGCCTGCTCGGCTAAGTGAGTCCTCTCATGTTTGCGCAGGCTGGAGGACACGACGAATGACTTCAAGCACTCGCCGCATTTGAACGGCCGCTCTCCCGAGTGCACGCGGCGGTGCTTGTTGAGGCTGGAGCGCTCGGCGAAGGACTTGTCGCACTCGCTGCACGAGAAGGGCCGCAGACCCGTGTGGACCAGCAAATGCCGGCGCAGGTCCCAGGATGCCACGAAGGCCTTGTCGCAGCTCTGACATTTGTAAGGTCGCTCCCCGGAGTGGACCCGTTCGTGCACGGCCAGATCGGCCGGCTGTCGGAATCTTTTGGAGCATTTGTCGCACGGGTAGGGCTTGAATCCCAGGTGGGCTCGCTGGTGCCGGCGGAAACTGGACGGGTCGGAGAACATCTTGCCGCACTGTGGGCACAGGAAGGGCTTCTCGCCGGAGTGCGTGCGCAGATGAGACTGGTAGGAGGACAGCTGCGTGAAGCCTTTTCCGCACTGCTCGCACTGGTAGGGCTTCTTCTGGGAGTGGATGCGTTGGTGGCATACCAACGAGGACGAGCGGGAGAAGGCCTTGCCGCAGTCGGAGCACAGGAAGGGCTTCTCTCCGGTGTGGGAGCGCTCGTGGTTCTTCAGGTCCTTCAGCTCCGTGTAGGTTTTGCCGCACTCGTTGCAGGCGTACGGCCGGTGGCCCTGGTGGTTGCGTCGGTGCTTCCGGAACACGGAGGGGTCGGCGAAACTCTTGCCGCACTCGCCGCAAAAGTACGGCTTCTCGCCGGTGTGAGAGCGCATGTGCACCTTGAGTTTGGACAAGGTGGGGTAGCTTTTGGAGCACTGGCGGCAAGAGTAGGGCCGCTCGCCGTTGTGCTGCGTCATGTGGATCCGCAGGCAGATGGCCTGCATGAAGGCCTTGCCGCACTCGGTGCACACAAACGGTTTCTCGCCCGTGTGCGAGCGACTGTGGTTGCGCAGCTCGGTGGGCGTCTTGTACGCCTTGTGGCAGTCGGGACACTGAAAGGGCCGCTGGGCCAAGTGCGTGCTCTCGTGTTTGGAGAGATGGGCCTTGCTGGAAAAGATCTTTTGGCACTGCGGGCATGTGTGGGGATGTTGCGCAGGCTCCTTGCCGTGCACCGAGAGCTTGTGGTCGCGCAGCGCCGGCACGCTCCGGAAGGACTCGCCGCAGGACGAGCACTTGAAGGACAGTTTGGATTTCGGGGGACGGCCCCTGCCTCGTTTTTTCACGGGCACGTCACTCTCCGCCGCCTCCCCTTGTTGGCGATGCTCATCTTGCGCTGGAGGGGTGTGTTGCTCCGTGGGAGGCGTGTTGCCAGCCTGCGGGGAAGCCATCTTTCTGTTTGAAGATCAATTCCACCGGGGTTTCCTAACCTTTACGGAGCCAAGGCACATCATATTAGAACAAGATCAGTAAACGTGTACCCCTCGCCAATGAAATAAAGACGATCACATCAAAAAATTGAAAAGCAAGAGCAAATGTATTCTTTTGATTCAACACACAGATAATTAGTCTGTGGACAACAGAAATCGGAGAATATTTACTGTTGAGAAGTTGAAACGCTGAGGATTCATACATTTTTATACTCTAGTACAGCTATTACTACAAGCAACAGGTAAATGTTCCTTCCGCCACCTAGTGAAAGAGCATTTAATTGTTCTGCCTGTCACTATACATCGCTGGTTTAGAAAGCTAAACAGCATCATCTTATTTGTCGTATGTGCATGATCATTTTTTGACCAATTAATTGAAACTGGATCATTTCCCACAGCACACAGAGAATTGATGGCAAAAGAATCACTGGCTCAGAACAATTTATTTATATTTAACTTTTTTAGTACAGTAAATGGCGAAAGGAAACTAAGCCAAAAGTCAAACAATGTGCAATACATTGTAATTCAAGCATAATAATTATGGTACAGTTGCTTCCAGAAACATTTAAAATACACATCTCCTTTTTTTAAGGCCTACAATACCACGATGGCGTATGTTGATGTGTCGGTCATGATGGTGGTACTGGAACTCAAAGTATTTTATTTTTTGAGGTGAACATTTTTAGAAGCACTGATCTCAAGCATTCGTGTTCTGCCTGTCAATATATGTCGCTGGCACAGATAAAGACACATAAGCACAATTGTGAATCACTGAATTATGCAGCACAATCAGAAGCTGAATCTGAATTCAGTCACTGCCTCATGATGAGCAGAATTCACGGGATAATTTATTTGACAGCAAGCAGGCTAAAGTGTACGTTCAGGACAACAAAAGCCGTGGGACGGTGTTGCACCACCTACTCCGTATTCCTCAGGTGGAACTACGAGCTGTGCATGAACAAATATTACAAAATGGCTGGCATTAGGACCTTAGGGACAATAAGCTAACCGCCTCGGTGACAGAGGAAGTCGGCGATGTCAAGACACAAATGCGAATATTATTTATTTATTTGACCAACACGACCACACGCGGTTTTAAGATTCAATGGTGAGAGTTGAACGTATTAACCGTGTCATCATTCTTGGCACTGCGTGCGCGTCGCGCCCTCGTTAGCTCGCTTGCTATTTTAATTCAACTCAAAATGGCTGGCTTTAGGACCGCCTGCGCCTATTTTGCTCGACGGCGGCGTCAGCTTCTCTCTGTTTATTTTTATTTTTAAAATTGTATTTAACGAACGAGTGACAGCCTCACCTGGAGCAGGGCATTAATAGTGGGTTGATAGTGCTTGGAAAAAAGAAAGAAAAAAATGACTCCGCACACTGCTGCATTTGTTGTCGGACTCAGTATTACGTTTTGACTGGCTGACTGGATGAGGGGGACGGCGCTAGGACCATGCTGACGACATAATACAAGCGTGAAGCAAGTTGTGTTTACAATACGCAGTCTCATCATTTTTGTGTAATTATTTTAAAATACATTAATGTACTACTAAATATACTCTGTGTGGCATTTTAAATGTCTGGAAAATTTGATTTCTGTACACCAGTGCTTCCAGGTCCTAAAAAGTACAACTACTAGCATTGTAACATTCTGCACAGTTTGAACAATACCACTGCAAAATATTATAATGATTTATTTAAAAAGTATTAGCACATAAATTATAGATATCCAATAAGGTTTTCCTAACAATCATATTAATGATGATTATGATTCTGAAAGAGGTCCATAAAGTGATTTCCCCGTGGGGAAATATTTAGCGGATGCACATTTCCTGTTCCCTAGCAACAAGAGCAGTGTGGAACTGGGGATGGAAGAAGAATGAGACAATTGAAAGAAGAGATTCCCTGCAGACAGCTCTCCATCGCAAAATAAAATATTTAATTAGCTAATGAGAAGCCGTACGTCCCCTGTAATTTGCGTCGAGTCGACATTGTAGGTATTTGGTTTCCCACACTTGCTGACGTTGCGCTTCCTGCCTCTTTTGCTGCAATGTTTGTTTTGCTAGCTAAGAGACTGCTAGCATGTAGCGCCGCTAACGTTGCGAATAATTCGCGCAACAACTTCACCTGCGCTTGTTTGCACACCCATCGGCCATTGTACAGTTATTTGGAAACCTTTTCTGCGTTTCTTTAGTGGTGGTGTTGAAAAAGAAAGGGGGAAAAGGCGTTGGTTACCTGGTTTATTGACACAGCTGATCTAATTAGCCTCCTAGTGCAAAGTGTCACTGCATGTATTCCCTTAACACCATTTAGTTTTGTTGTTCATGTTTTTAAAATAAATAAACGGTAAACTGTGCAGTGAGCGAGAAAGTCCACCGAAACCCCTTTATATTGATTAGGGAGTTGGGAATGAGTAGATTTGCTATAAAGTCGACGATATAGTTAATTAGTCAAATGCAAAAAAGTGTAGGAAAAACTGCAACAGCTAAGATAAGTTACTGCGGTGGCATGATGTAAATATGCCGCTTCACTGCCACCTGGTATCGAATCGAACAAATAAATACATGACAATAACATGTTTTACCAAATTAATATAACCTGAGCACATTATTTCTGTCCTGGTACAAGGCATTATGAGGTGCATTGCTTTTCTAGTCACCATCACAAGCGACATTGTGAAATACATTGGGCTTACTTTCCGAGAGAGCCTCTTCTCATTCTCATTGTGCCTCGGAATTTCCGTTTCCTACATGAGCCAGATGACCCTGAAATACTTGGAAGGATAACTTGTTCCAATGCTAAAAATGTTGAGGGGAGAATCCATGATTAGGATTTATTTGGGATATCGGAATGGAATTCGATGAGATTTCGTACCTCGGTTCTTTTGTGTGATATTTTGTTAATTTGGTTTGCAGTACACTGTGACTGGTTTTTTGTTTTTGTCATGGCTGGTGAGTCTGTCTTGGTGGTGATGTAATGAATTGAAATTTATATAAAGGGTTATACATAATATGTATTTTGTTTCCTCCCCTCCCTCATAGGCTGGATTCGTCCTCTGCTCGATGGCCTCTTTGGACACCCTTCGGACCTAAACAACCGTTCTCCGTTGTGTATGAGCAAGAAAGGCATCTAATGTATTACCCTCCTGCAAACACTTTATATCCGGCGGGTGTATTTCGGTCCTCATCGTCATGGCGACGCATGACTTGGCACGGACCGCAGATTTCCCGTGCAAACAGTGCGGGCTGATGTGTCCTGACATGGCCGCGCTCGTCGAGCACACGGACGGTCACCTGGCGCAAGAGGAGGAGCGCAAATACAAATGTGACGAATGCGGACGTGGCTACAGGCATGCCGGCAGCCTCGCCAATCACAAAAAGGCTCACGACGTGGGATCGTTTGAGTGCCACGTGTGCGGCAAAGAGAACTCCAACGCTTTGGCTTTGAAAAGTCACATGCGGAGTCACACGGCCCGCAAAAAGTACACGTGTTCGCAATGCGGCAAGGCTTTCCGCCTGGCAACGCAACTAGCGACGCATGAGCGGGTTCACCGTACCTCGCAAGCAAAGACGCCGGAAGTGGAGTTGGAAGCCCCTGCTGAAATCGCCGAGAATCATTGGAACCACCGGTCGCCCATGGGGATTCAAACTGAAAACGGACCAGCGGACGACAAAATGGAGGGTTATCATCCGGCGTGTGACATGTCAGATGACGGCCGACCGTTCAAATGCGACCTGTGCGACAAGACGTACATTCACCTCCGAAGCTTGAACAACCACAAGAAGACCCATCAGGTGGGAATGTTTGAGTGCACCGTGTGTTTCAAACTCTTCAACAACATGGCGGGGCTCTACAGCCACCAGAGGACCCACAAGGTCAGAAGCGGCGGCGGAGGTAGTAGCTCAGCATTTGGCTTCTACTCCAACTCCACACTGGAAAGGTTTTCCCCTCAGAGCCCAGACGGCCCCGTCAACTTCTGCCATTTGTGTCAGGTTGTGTTCCCAAGTGATGAGGACTTCCAGGAGCACATCCACATGCATAACTCTTCGTCGGCGTCCTTTGGCCTGCAGGACACCACGGCGGAGAGCCACGGCATGACGTACAACAGCGTTACCTCGCCTAAAAGTGACTTTTATGCGGCTCACATCAACCCGATTCCTTCTTTGGCGTCGGTCAATCATCGGCAAGGTTTTGATCAGACACAGGGAACCACGAGCGCCAATGGTCACATGTATTCCAACTGCTCGGTGAACCAAACGCCATCTTCAAGCTGCTCCCAGGGACAACCCCCACTCATGGATCCCAGAATTCTCAGTCAGGCTCTGAACGCATCCGAAATAGACGACGCCCCCGTCGCCGATTCCGACGAGCGTCCCTTCAGGTGTCAGATTTGTGGCAAGAGCTACCGCCACTCCGGGAGCCTCATCAACCACAAACGCTCGCATCAGGTGGGGGTTTACCAGTGCTCCATCTGCAGGAAGAAGTATCCTCACCTGGCTGCGCTCAAGAGTCACCTCCGCCTACACAAAGGTCACAAATCCTCGTTCAACCCCGACGAGGATGGGGACTGGCTCACCTCGGAGCAGTTTTGTGCAATCAACCAGCAGGGGTTCTTCTCCTCCCGACAGGATGAGGATGAGGAGGCGGACGGCGGTGCTCATCTCACGCTCGGCATGGATCAGGAGAACGGCGCCGTGTACCGCCATCATCCGGACTTCGCCCCAGACACCAGCGCGCCGCTACCTCACGCCGAGCACTCGATGCAGAGGCACATGTGCGCCGACTGCGGGGACACTTTTGCAGACGTTGCCGGTATCATGGCGCACACGTGCCACCTGCTTGGACAGCAGCACACGGCTGGGGGCCGCGACGCCAACGGGAGCTTTGCGGGCATCGTCCCGCGGTTTGATGAACCAGAAGATGCGGATCAGCAGAATTTCTTTGAGCGCAGCTTCCAAGAAGATGTCAGCAGCGAGCAGCCGAACGGCGACGCCGAAGAAGACGACGGCGATCTTTTTCAGTGTTCCGTTTGTGGGAACAGCTACAGCAGCATGCAAGCCCTCAGGAGCCATCTCCGAGGACACGCGCAGTCCCGATGCGCGGCTGCCAGCTCGGGACCCTCGTCCATGTCCTCTCAGGAGGAGGCCGGGGATGACGAGCCGGCCGAAATGATGATCTGCAGTACCTGCGGGGAAAGCTTTGTCAGCCGGCAGGACTTGGTCGCCCATCAGCTCGCGCATGTCAAGCGTCAAGAAGAAGACGGCGTGTGCGACAGCGAGGGGCCAGGAGGCAAGCGGGAGACGCAAAGTATCATTTGCGGGCGCTGCGGAACCTTCTGCGCCGGCTACCAGCATCTGGAGAGCCACAGCTGCATCGCAGAGAAGAAAGAAGAAGCAACAGCAGCAACAGCGTACGGCGAGGAAGTGGAAGTGGAAGTCAAAGCAAACGACTTGCAGCACGAAGGCCAGAGTGATGTCGGGGACCACTTGGAGGACCGTCAGCACAGGTGCGACCAGTGCGGCCGCTCGTACAGACACTCCGGTTCCCTCCTCAACCACAAGAAGTCTCACAAAACAGGAGTGTTCAAGTGCGGCGTGTGCCAGAAACGATTTTACAACTTGTTGGCTCTTAAAAACCACCAGAGGTCCCACTTTGACGTGAAAAGGTAACGTACTCGGACACTCCAAGTGTGTTTGACGTTTCGGAGAAAGTTGAGGTGATGTCGTATTGTACAGCGCTTTTGCGAGCTATGTGGTAGATTTCCAAGGAGGCTTTTCCGTTGTGGGGAGTTTGGGAAGTGGCAATGAAAGGGGCCCAAATTCAAATGTGCAGGGTGAGAGACTGGTTCCACACTAGGTGCGGTAACTCAACGAGTGTACAAATCAGTCTTGTAGACGTATTTTTGCAGAGCTAGTTGCTTTAATTTTTGACATTCCTGACGACTGGATCCCGAGGAGAGAATGCCCTCGACGAGCCGTTGACCATGTTCCTCATCTCTCCCTTCCAGGCATTCTTGCCCCGAGTGCGGGAAAGCCTTCAAAATCCAGAAGCAGCTTTTGATCCACCTCAGGAGGCACAAGGACAACAGAGCCAAGATCCAAGAGCTGAACAACCAGATCCAAGCCCTCATGCAGATGAACAAGTCTGAAGCGGAGGACGCGCGAGGAGCGCTGGCGCGACCGACGCCAGAGGCCGCGGTCAAATCGGAACACGCGGGTGACAGCCGACCCTTCGCCTGCGAGCAGTGCGGGCGTACGTATCGCCACGCCGGCAGTCTGGTGAACCACAAAAAGTCCCACAAAACCGGCCAGTATTACTGTTCCCTTTGCAGCAAAGCTTACGCCAATCAGCTGGCCTTGAAGAATCACCTACGCACACATTTTGCGAGTCGGAAGCATTCTTGCCAAAAGTGCGGCAAAGGCTTCAGAGGGAAACGCCAGCTGTCGGCTCACGTTTGCGCAGACTCCCGGAAGGGCGGCAGGAGGAGCTTCAGGTCTCGAGCTTCAAAGTGCCAACGCTGTAAACAGACGTTTCCTTCCGGTGAGCAACTGGCGGCCCACGCCTGCGCCGGCGCGCCGGGAAGCGCCGAAGAGGAGCGGATGTTCTCGTGCAACGTTTGCCAGCGCAGCTATCGGCACGCCGGCAGCCTCCTCAACCACAAGAACACGCACAAGACGGGGCACTTCTCCTGCACCTTCTGCGCCAAGCCCTTCACCAACCCCATGGCACTGCGCAACCACACGCGCATCCACACGCAGAAGAAGAAATACGTGTGCCTCACGTGCGGGAAGGCCTTCCGCCTCGCCAGCATCCTGCGCAACCATCAGAAGGTCCACAGCCGCGCCGGCGGACACTTCAGCTGTTCGGCGTGCGAGAAGAGCTTCCAAGGGAGGTCCGGACTCAAGAGGCACCGCTGCCGCCGAGGTCGGGGAGAGGACGGGATTCCGCCGGGAGAAAGCCCGGACAAGTGCTTCACGTGAGTTGTTCCGTTTTTGACCGCCGACTCGTCCCGTTTTCTTCTGTTTTGTTGACAACTTACCCATGAGCAGATGCTAACGCAAAGAGCTACCGGTTTGATACACACTGCTGAAAAACGGCTCGTTGACGTCGATGGCCGTCAATGGCAGTTGAATGACAGCCGTCCGTGTGATGGCGGATCAGGTTCATTATTTCTCAAAAAACATTGTCAACAAGGATTATTAGAAAGGGTCGGAAAAAAAAATCAGCTTGCAACACCGTAGGCTACTTTTGGAGCTACGATAGTGGCGATGCCTCGGATATGTCTTTGTAAACTTTTCGCTACCCGGGTACTTCCAGGTGGCAAAAAAATGTGTGCCGACCACTGAGCTGACCTAAAACAATGACAAAAACTTGTTGTTTGGGTTGTGCCCAAAACTTTCATTTTCAAGTGTTCATTTGAAAATAAAACAAAAGGTCTGTGGAAAAAGCCGGCCGCTTGCGGGGAGGAAGGTGGGGGAAGATGTGAGCGTGATACCAACCTGTTGCCGCAGGTGCGACCTGTGCGGGCGCTCGTACCGCCACGCCGGCTCCCTCCTCAACCACAAGAAGACTCACTCGGAAAACCTCCACCACTGCGGCCTTTGTCTGCAGACCTTCCCGGACCCCCTGACGCTCCAGATCCACTCCCAGATGAGGCGCCACTGCTGCCCGGAATGCGGCAAGACCTTCTGTCTCATTGCGCACCTGCAGAGCCACATGGAGGCGCACTCCAAGGATCGCTGCCAGGACCCCTACCGAGGCGGCTCGGGTGAGCCCGAGGCCAGCCACCTGAGCTGGACCGAACCTTTGTCCCAGCGTCCCGAGAGCGCGGGCGAGCGGGCGGAGAAGAGCCACGTGTGCGAGCACTGCGGCCGCACCTACCGCCACGCCGGCTCCCTCCTCAACCACAAGAACAGCCACAAGACGGGCTCCTTCTCCTGCGGCGCTTGCCACAAGGAGTTCTCCAACCTGATGGCCCTCAAGAACCACCGCCGCATCCACACGGAGCCCAAGCGCTACCAGTGCTTGGAGTGCGGCAAGGCCTTCCGCGTCTCCACGCAGCTCATATGTCACCGCAGGATCCACAGCAAGGAGAAGCCCTTCGCCTGCCCGGTGTGCGGCAGGAGCTTCTCCAGCAAGTCCAACCTGAGGCACCACGGCAAGTTGCACCGGAACCAGCGCGCTCGCGACGACTCCTGCTCTTTCGGCTTGGACGCTCACCACTTCATCGATTTGGACATGGGCTCTTTCCTCTGAAGTCTCCTCCGCCTTCCTTCCGACTTTGCCACCGCTTCTGAATGTTGTCCTCAAGTCACGCGCGGCGTCTCTTCGCCTCCCTTGCGGACAACCGACCAAAGTGGGTCGAGAAGCCCGCTTTCCCTGCAACTGTTCAGTGCCTGTGTCAGGAAACGTCAACGATCTACTCTCCTGCCCCCAAAAAGTTGGGGAGGCTGGGCTCTGAACCTTTACAGGTGATCCGAATTTTGACCTTTTGGAGGCTTGCATTTTGGTGACCGACTTGAATCTTCCCTGGTACGCCGAATAGAAATGTTTGTTGTGAAACGGCGCCGCATTTCTGACTGGTCTCCGCAGGGTTCACGCACCCGTGAGAACAAATGCGGAGACGTTGAACAGTTGGATGCACGATTTCAAAAAGTGTGCAGGTCAAATGCGTTTCTCCTTGTAAAGGTTACAGACTCTCAAAAAAGCCTCATAGCCAGAACGTTTGTTGATGTTGTCGGTGGTGGTAGTGATGTGTGTTCGTGAGTGCTCAAGGACTGCTCACGTCACACAAACCTCTTGTTTAAAAAAACAACAAAAAAAACG
>CAAKHF010017973.1:13626-36538 GCA_901007745.1 Hippocampus kuda | reverse complement strand
ACGTCATGCTCAAAATGTGCACACGTCTGCTACAAGCTAAGTTTTGAAAGCAAACACGAAGCTGTAGCGTCCATTGACGAAAAAGAGATTGGCTCACATCTCCTGTCCCATGTAAATCCACTTCAGTTCCAAGCCGCGACTCCCAGTTCCACATCCGCATCGGCGCTCCGCGCTAACGCTCCTTTCTTCTTGTCGTCGGCTCCTCAAGCCTTACATCCATCCAGCCGCAGACCGTTCAACAGCACCGACCTCTCCGCTGAACAAGGCGGGGCTGTGAAAAATGCTGCCCATTACAGGCGCAAGACACAAGCGCCCCGGGACTGTCCAGCAACGACAGTCAAATGGCGCTGACATTCCTCCCAGTCAAAAACAGTGCTGGTATACCCATGCTGCCGAGAAGGCGCAACCACCAAGCACAGAGTCTCCTCCTTGATGAATGTCGTGGCCAAAAAATGCTGAAAAAAAGTCCACATCAGGTCCACACGACGTAACAACAAACACAAAGTGACAAAACAAACACAAAAACAACAAAAAAAGCAAGGCTCATGAGAGCACTTGCTGACGGCTGCCTACTCGGGCGCCATCTTGACTTCAAAGTCTATATGCATTTTGCAATAGAATATGGGCTGTTTCTTGTGTACTGCTACAATTATCTCATTCTTGATAAAAAAGCCAAAGGAAAAGTGTGACACAGCAGTAAATTCTCTCAATGCTTTTGTGACATCGCACATGATGATAGTTTCAACACCGTGGCTTTATTTTCGTGCCCCTTGCTAGTCTAGGGCAAGCCAAGGACTAAGTCTGCGCAGAGGCAGGTTAGACCTTGTGTTGGTATTCTAGCAGATGCGTGAAAGACAACTTCATCTGCAGCTAGTTGAAGCGGGTCCTCTCAGTCCATTACAATCGGAATGCAGTAAAAGCCATGATACAGTATGTGGCTGGTACACAAACTGTGGGTGTTGTTGTGGTTGAGCATATAGAAACAGAGTTGAGAAGGAGAAAGACGAAAAAAAAACCTTTGCATACCTGTGATCGGGGACTCTTCGTTTTGCCTGACACCACGTAAAGGTGGTCTCTGAAGTTGGGCTGCTCATGGCCATTTCCCACCTTTTCATTTTATTCTATTCAGTCACCAATGGTGGGTTGATATCAACTCAACCTATAAAATTGTAATATGGTTTAGTACAGGGGTGCCCAACCTTTTTGACCAAAGATCTACCTTTCGATCAACCAACCCCCCGTGATCGAACAGTTACCGCACACACTTACACACGCATGCCCTGATGCCATTTGAAGTGTTGAGGCGGAATCTTGTCAAAACTTAGAGGTGTGTATTGCATGGTGGCCATTTCTGGATGTGAGCTTAGCTGCCATCTTTCAGGTCCGATATATTGATATATTGATATATTACAGATCTACACCTTTGGAGGTGCTGCAGGCATTTTCCACGGTGATGTAATATCGTTTGTGTTGATGTTGAGCTGGCCTCTGCCTTCGTTTAAACATTAGTCACTTGTCATTTCCTTTACTAAGTGTGAAAGGTCCGTTGCATCCGTGGAAGAGGAAAATGAATGACCCATTAATGTTTTTCTAAGAATCTGCAATTTTGGGAGTACCTCTGCCCGTGTAGCCCCCACAGACATCTGCTATGACACACGCGATGTAGCTCTCGGCGGCCATGCGGTGAATGCTTCGTACAGAGGTCCAGTGAATACACTGACACTCAAAAGTCTAATGTCCATCTTTTCAAATGTAATCATCGCACGCGGTCACGTTTTTAATGATGCACTTTGCAATAAACAGAGCACTACAATGGGAAAATATTAAGTATTGAAAATCTGTGTGGAAGGATACTGTCGTTACCATTGGCCCTCTTCCTTAAAACAACAGTTTACATAACAGTGCATTTTACACCTTTCGTGGTGTTTTGAAATCCTTTTTTTAAAACCACTTTTATAGCACTGAGAGAAATTACTGCATCATGTATTTTGTATTGGCACTCAGCCCCCCAAAAATACAGTGACATGAATTTTAGCCCACATCGTTGAGGCTTAAGGCTGAGATCTAACAATGAAGCAATCTGTTCCTCAGTGGCTTTTTAAATTGTGTTTTCAGTGTGGTGTGATTGAATAGTTTTGGCAGCAGCACTGTAAATTGTTGAGTGATACACCTTCAGCACTGAAATCCCACATGTGTTGTAGTAAAACCGATGAAATTAAAGTCAAACACACAGCGTAAAACGTTATAGCACCCAAAAGCAGTCAACAGTAGGAGTGGAGCTGCAATTGAGCCGTTCTAACACTTTGTCACTGAACCCTTGGGATATCTATTCGTCATTGTCAGTCGGCCAAGTCTGGAGGTACTCGTTGGGGTCGGGGTCACCAACGGGGTTCCCACGGGCACCAGGTAGCCCCCAAGGACCACATGAGTAGCCACCAGGCCTATTCTAAAAATAGCTCACCAGTGATGGGATGTTGTCATTTTCTAGGAATGTTGTAAAAGAGACCTTTTCAAAAAGTAAACACTGAGAGGGAATTGGGGGGGGGGGGGGGGGGGGTGCTGCAAATGGACATTTACCTGTTTCCTAATTATTTCTCAGAAATCATGACCATGAGCAGTGCCATGACATTTAGTTATGATAAAAATAATATGATAATAATTCAAGTCAAGGGAATTGGAGCGCAGTTTTTACTTCAAAAATTTGTCATGTCAATGTGGTAGCCCTCCGCATTCTCAGTTTCAAAAAGGTTGGTGACCCCTGCTTGATGGTGTAGGACACGGGTTGCACATTTTGGTTCTTTGTCACCGTATTTAAGACCCCCCCCCCCCCCCCCCAAAAAAAAAGTGAAGTTATTACCGTATGTCTCATAGTTTATGTAAACTGGAAATACAGTTGTATTTGAAAGACAAGTTGCTTGTTGTGTACGTTTTAGGCCGGATTCGAATCCATGACCTGGGAACTGTGAAGCAAACATGCTAACCACTCCGTCCCAGTGTCATGCCTGCTCTGAAAGTTTTTAGTGTAATAATACTCTGAAGATCTTGCTCAAAAAATGAAATGTGCAATTAGCCATTTAGGAATAATTGCATGAGGGATTTGCTTCAATGCTGTTTCACTGTAGTCCAAACGAAGGTCCTGGGCTGCACTCGTTGACCCATTAACTGCATGTGTCTAGTTCCATTTCTTTTCAGTGACTCATCTGTTCAAAGTTTTATTTTTTGCAAAGCAAGAACACAAATACTGTTGAATATCTCACCAAGAAAGTGCCCAAAACACTCTGAGGAATGTTGTCTTTCTTTTTATCTCTCTTTGTTTCTCTCTCTCTCTCTCTTTCCCTTTCTTTGTTTTTCCTTTCTCTTTCCTTCTTTCTTTCTTACTTTGTTTCTTTCTTCTTTTCCTTCTTTCTTTCTGTCTTTCTTTCTTTCAACACTTTAAATGAGGTGAATTGCTGAGCCCCGTGTTTCCATAGTCGTCATTTGTTTTGATGTGACTCATTTGCCTGCAGCAGTTTCCAGTCTCATCACATCATCAAACCTCTCGATGAACCGGATAGTTGTTATCAAATGTAGGACAAAAACGGATAAAACCAGGATATCCTCAGGTATTCCCAATATATTTTCATAATCGATTCATCTATTGATTATTTTGTTTATGAATTGATGAGTCGGCCAAAAAAGTTTTCATTTGTACCCCTATATAAGATAAAAAAGGATATTATTTCAAATTGACTGTGGGCAAAATGCACAAACAAAATCTTATGATTCAGTTACTGGTTTGGTGTGTAAAACTGGAAAAATAAAAGTTTTCCAAAGTAAAACTGCTTTTATTTGACCTTGGGAAAATGATTTATTTTAATTCCACTGCAGGTGCAATGATTAATCGATGAATCAAAAAAATAAATTAATTTGATAATTGATTTACCATAGCATATATATATATATATATATATATATATATATATATATATATATATATATATATATATATATATATATATATATATATATATATATATATATATATATATATATTTTTAAATTAGAAATTGTACATATCCTCAGAATGTCTCAGAATAATTTCATTTGTTCTGTGGAAGCGGACATTGTCCCAAATGATCACATAAATGGTCAAGGTCAAGGTCATCTTTATTGTCAAATATGTTTTATGTATGACATGCAGCATAGATGAAATTTCTTCCTCTCAATCCTCCTCAGTGCAAACATGCTGTGCATTAAACACACAGCTAAGACAAGATAGTAGCTAATGTAATGTAATGTGAACAGTATAAACAGTATAGACAATATAAAAAATATAAACAGCAAATGAGATGTGCGGGCCCAGGATGATGGTGTTGGCAGTCCAGGAGGATGTCTCTTAGCTCCTCTAGGAAGGTGAGGAGACATTGGGTGTTGTAAGACCCAAGTACAGTATGCCGGTGGACGAGCCCCTCCAAACCTATGACCGCACAAAGAGTAATATTGCCCCGCTCATTGGCCAGGAACCTCAGTGATAGATCTTGGCCAATGATGTCACAGTCTCTTTGCCTTCATTTCCGCAAGTTGAAGCCAGCCTCATCTGGGAAGAGGTCTGGTCATCGCATCTGACTGTAATATCCTCTGTGAAAATGCACAGGTGTTCAGAACAACACTCACTCAGGTAGCACAGCACTGTCCAGAAGTAATGTAAGCCACTGAGCAACACAGTATGTGCACTTGCTGTCATGGGAACATGGATGTATACTTACTTGCACATTCTCGCAACCTAGGTCTTTGTGTCGCGCAGAGTTGCACTCAAAGGGAACCCTGTTTCATCTGCATCTTTTGATCAGAATCTGAATCATAATCATCTTTATTGTCCAAGTATGTAGAACACACAAGGAATTTGTCTCCGGTATAACACGCTGCATTAGTATCATCATAAGCAAGGACATGACAAATAAGTATGGAAAAATTAAATATGGAAGGACATTTCGGAATGTAAGTGAACCGTAGTGCGGTGGTACCACGCCGTGACAACTGTGAGACAATGTGCAAAGTATCAAGCAGAGCTAAAGTGATCAGTTGTAGAATACAATACTATAACAACAGTTGTCCAGTTGGTGCAGAAAATCATTGAACCATTTTAAAGTGACCAATAGCAGTATTTGTAGGACAAGAAGTGTGCAATTGTGCAGATATCCTTGAGCGCTTTGAAGTGTCTGGTGCGGTGGAGTATACGTCAGTGACTATTTAGGGAGTTAATGGCTAGAGGGAAGAAGCTGTTCAAGTGTCTGCTGGATTTGGTGCGCATGGATCGGTAGCGCCTGCCTGAAGGGAGTAGCTGGATAAGGTGGTGGGCAGGGTGCGGGGGATCCAGTAGGATTTTCCGTGCCCTTGTTTTGATTCTTGCAGTGTACAAGTCGTCAAGGATGGGTAGGGCGGTGCCAATGATTTTTTTCCGCCGTCCTAACTGTCCGTTGAAGTCGGATTTTGTCCTTTTTTGCCGGAGAACTCTGTCTATTTTGGCCAATCATCAATGCTCTCAAAGTTGACATTATCGGCAATGACTCTGTCTCTGATCTCCCGGAGTCTGATGAGGTGGTTCTCACGAACCATATCAACAATGAGCATTTCTTGTGCCACTGTAAATATGGCATCCCTTCCACCTCGATGTGGCATTCTTTCAACTCAAAAGGAAGAGACGTGTTGTCAATTGACATGTTTTACAAAAAGAACTGATTTGAAACCAATAGACTACTTTCACAGGCTTATAAAATTGTATTGTGACAAAGAAAGCAATAGAGTCCAATCACTGTTGTGTTGTCTGAATGCTCCGATAATGGTGGCCATGGTGAATCTACTAAGGTTTGGATGGACTCTTAGCCCTGTGTCAGCCATTGTCATGCCATGAACAATGATATGGTCAATCTGTGTTGCTCGCATCTCATCCGTAATGATCGTGCGAAGTTGTCTTGCTCTTTCTCCTGGACCTTCTCCTCTCCCTTGTTGGCCGCCTCCACTTCCTTGTTGGCCTGCTCGTCTTCCTCGTTGGCCTGCTCCGCTTCTTCTATGGCAAGCTCTTCTCCCTTCAGGGCCAGCTCGTCTCCCTCCTCTGACTTGAATTCCTCTTCCCCCGACTCTGCCTTCATCCGTTGTGTTTGTTTGGAATCTTCTGCAAACTGCATTCTGAACTTGGTTTTATATATGTGCTCACAGCTTTAGCAAACGGTGTCTTCAATTTTGAGTCGTGTGTTATGAATGACCCAAGGTGTGTTCATTGTCTTCAAATGTTGCTGACTGTGGCAAGCATTTTGCGTCGCATGAGCTTTCATTTGAGAATATGAGCAGAGTTCTTTTACAACTTGTGTTATAGCAAGGAAAAATGTGTTTAGATTTATGAGAACGTAGGATTGTTATTGGTGAATTGTGCCTTCATGTCTAATGTGTTTGATATTGACAAATGGTGGCTAGATTTAGGAAATGTTTTTAGACAACTGGTCCTTTGGTTTAGAGGATTGGCTTTTGTGTTTTAGCATTTGAAAAAAAACCTGTCATGATTTATCACACTAACAATTACTAACAATATAGGATACAGATAGATAAACATCAATATGTAACAGTTTATTTCGAAAAATCTGAATTTCCAAGCGATCCCTTCTACAACATTACAAGAAAAGCTCGATATACCATCACTGGTGAGATATTTTGAGAACAGGCCTGCCGGCTACTCATGTCATTTTGTGTACAGACATCATCCTTGTGACTTATGCTGCATAATTTTGCCGAAGTGTATTGGAGGTGTTTGTTTGTCCTTTTGTGTTCTGAAATTGGCGGGCGGACAGTTCAGGGCGTACCCTGCCTTTCATCCAAAGTCAGCAAAGATTTCAGCTCACCCGCAACCCTAATGGCAGCTCGCGGTTCCTGTTCCCAGCACAGCTGTAGTTTAACCGAAGTGCTATCATTACGGTAAAACTAACACAGGCAGTTTCCTGGGATTGAAAATTCTGGCTACTTAACGTTTGCAGCTCTAGGGAAATATGTCATGAATAATTGGTAGGATAATTTCCTCAGTGCCGGCCGAGGTCACATTTGGGCGTCCCCCCAAGCCCCCTTCTCCACAGTCTACATTTGGAACCTTCATCTGCCCACCCTCATCATGTTGTTGTTCATTGGTTAGATATGCTTCTGCCAGCACAGTAGCACATGGCTAGCACCTTCGCCTTGCAGTCAAAGGTTCAGTGCTCAAATTTGAACTTAGACCATTCTCTGTGGAGTGGACATGTTCTCTCCCTGCCTGCGTGGGTTTTTTGCGGGTGCTCCAGTTTCCACCTGCACATGGATGGCGCTCCATCGGCGCGAGGGGGCTGTAGCCCAGAACCCCGTCAGAACTCCGTGAGCCACGGCTAAGCCCCTCCAGCATGTCATGTAGTATTATAAAATACATTCATGAGGTAGTTTCTCAGCCCTCCTATGTGTCAGTCAAACCCCCAATTAGCCCTGGGAGAAAAGGAATCCTGGATCCATGCCTGCCCCTGCATTCCTAAAACATGCATGGTCGCTTAATTGAAGACTCTAAATTGTCACGAGGTGTTATAATTTAAGATAATAATGGTTGTTATTAATTTAATATAAAGACAATATAGTCAATGTTCCAACTGATGAATTGCTTTTAGCAAATATTAATCAACTTAGAATTTAATAGCTGCAGCTGGGACAGGTGGCAAAAAAAAAGACAGGTGACCAGGCTAACTGGGAACAGGTGGCTGCCATGATTTGGTTTGAAATTGCTCATTCACAAACAAAGATGGGGCAAGGTTCACCTTTTTGGGAACAACTGTGTGAGGAAATAGTCAAACAGTTTAAGGGCAATGTCCCTCAACGTACAATTGAAAGAAAATTAGGGATCTCATCATTTCCGGTCCATAATATCATCAAAAGGTTCAGAGAATCTGGAGAAATCACGGCATGTCAGCGACAAGGCCAAAAAACAAGATTGAATGCCCGTGACCTCCAATACCTCAGGCGGCACTGCATCAAAGAAAATTATATCAAGGTGTAAAGAATGATATCAGCACATGGGCTCAGGAACACTTCAGAAACCCAATGTCAGTAAATACAGTTCAGAGCTACATCTGTAAGTGCAACTTAAAACTCTACTATGCAAAGCAAAAGCCATCTACCACCAACACCCAGAAATGTCACCGGCTTCTCTGGGCCTGAGCTCATCGAAGATGAACTGATGTAAATTGAAAAAGTGCTCTGAGGTCTGACGAATCCACATTTCAAATTGTTTTTGGAAATTGTGGACGTTGTGTCCTTTGGGACAAAGATGAACTGAACCATAAGGACCTTGATGGACGCAATCTTCAAGAGTCCCCATCTATGATGATGGTATGGGGCTGTGTTCGTGCCAATGGCACATCTGTCAAGGCACCATTAATGGTGGAAGGTACATACAGGTTTGGGAGAAACAAATATATGCTGCCATCCAAACGTCTTTTTCATGGACGCCCCTGCTTATTTCAGCAAGACAATGCCAAACCACACGATTTAAAGCAATGTGTCTTCGTAATAAAAGAATGCAGATACGAGAGGGGCCTGCCTGCAGTCCAAAGCTGTCTCCCAGTGAAAACGTGTGGCGCATTATGAAGCGTAGACTACAACATTGGAGACCCCTGACTGTTGAACTGAAGCTGTACATTAAGCAGGCATGGGAAAGAATTCCACCTAGAAAGCTTCAACAGTTATTGTCCTCGTTTCTTGAATGTTGTTCAAAGAAAAGGTGATGTAACACAGTGGTAAACATGACAGTGACTTTTTTGGAACATGTTGCAGCCATCAAATTCAAAGTTAATGATTATTTGCTAAAATCAATGACGTTCATGAGTTTCAACATGAAATATCTTGTCTTTGTAGAGTATTCAATGAAATATTGGTCGAACATGATTTACAAATCATCGTATTCTGATCTTGTTCATGTTCAACACAACATCCCAACTTCATTGGAATTGGGTCTGTCTGTCTGTCTGGTCGCCGGCCGTCTATCTGTCCTTCTATCTGTACACGGTAGATGGCGCTGTTCTCTGCAGACTAGGGGCCGTTGGCGTAGCTGCTTGAAGTTGCGTTGATCGGCTGCTTGGGGTCATGTGACCATTCAAGCCAGCGACCTCCGAGTCGGATTCAAGGAATTGCGAAGCCGAAGAGATTTTGTTGTATATTTTGCTGCTACTCTTACTTGCTTCTGCGCAAATTAATCTTGCCAAAGATAAACCAATTTATTCTGCAAATGTGTTTGAAGAGTGCATGCGCCGTGGATAATAGCAGTGTGCGGTTGGCTCCTGTGCCCAGCTTACAAAGAGGTAATGGTGCCTGAATGTCGAAATTATGACATTTCTTTTTTTTTTTTTGTAATACTTGGCGCCGAATCCACACTCCAAAAATACCCCCGCACACGAGGTATGGATGGCGAAATACCCAGCGCGAATTGCAAATGAGTGCCCATGGCGCCTCACGTGCGCCGGGCTTAAAGTTCAAAACTACATATTTCAATAAAGCTCATAATAGCATTGATGTTTTGCCTCCAGATGAGATATGTATGCATTTATCAAACAACTGTCAGCCATCGGCTGCAAACATTATCTTCTTTATTCAACATTGTCGACACTTGCTTTGTTCGAAGAATTTTCTTTTCACCCTGTTGTGCGTTTTCACTCGTCTTCAAAACTATTTGCAATGGTAGAAATGTGCTCTTAAGAGGAAGCATGTGTGTGAGACAATTGTGGCAGTGCAATAGCAAGACAAAAGGAACAAAAGTTGCAAAATGAAATCATACAAATGAAATTGCAAATTCTAACCCATTCACAATCTATTTACAAGCCATCCTGAAAAAATCAGACGTTGATTGTTTCATGCATTTTAATTTTATGGACAGGCCCAAGTTCAATTTAATTGACACAATATTACAAAAATGATTCTCTGTTTCTGGAACACACAACTTTGGAAACCTTTGAAAAAAAAAATCTTGATGAAATATCGCTCTGATAGAACCGAGACATCCACAAGTTTGGGTGAGCTGTCAGAACCAGAACGCGTTGTCAGTTGCAGCACTGGCAAGTGCCATTTAGCCGAGACGCCGATGGTAACAATGTAGAAGAAACAATAAATACAGCCAGGAATGCGGCAAATTGGAAGAGATGGCTTCATGTCACTTGGAAGGGGTAACGCTCGCTTCAACCATAATGAAAACGGTCACAGGAACTGCAGTGTGTCAGAATCTTATTTGACTCATTGACGATCTTTATTGGGGAAGCGGTCCGAACACAATCCCGATGGATGACCGCCATGATGGTTGAGAAAGGTTTGAAAAACAGCTCTTTGACTTGGCACTCCTTTTTATGAGCAGACTTCATCTCAGAATTTCTCATTGTGCTCAAATGCTAAGTTGTTCGTGATTTGTTCTTAATAGCCATTTTTTTTTTCCTGGATTCATTCCTCTTCCACTGCTTTTTCTCTCGCTGTTGTGTGCTGCGATAATATGTTATTATTATGATCTGTTTCCTATTTATCTCCTCTCCCTCGTGCTAGACTATGTGTCAGCCACAACTTTCTCCATCACGGCCCAGCCAGCATAGCACACTGGAGACTCGATCTGTGGGTGGGAAACGGTTGCATGCGAGGCACACTCTGGGCCACGTGCTGTGCACTTTTCTCCCCCGTAAAGCCTCTGTCGCTTTTCTCCCCCTCTCGCTCCATGTTTCTCTCCTCTGTCTTCCCTCTCCCTTTCTCTCAGTTCCTTCAGTGGGGGAAAAACTTATGGTGCGGTTTATTTGTTCTGGTTTGGTGTCAGTTCTCACATGTCCTTGGCAGGCTTTCATACCTCCATGACAGTAGCCTGGGATTGCGAGGGTCTATCATGATATAGTGTGCACGTGTGAGTCCCTCTTGACAGTTCATGCCGGTGTCTTTGCAACGCAGTGTGGTTCAAGGTCAGAAAAGGAACATGTGTGCGAGATACAGCTTGTCACTGTTACTGTTGGAGTAGCAAAGTGCTTGACTGCCAGTGCATTGATGCTGCTATAGAGCTTTGTTCCCCAGCATTCAGGCTCATCTCTTCTCTTCTCCCCGCTGCCTCACCTTGCGCGCATCTGTCTTGTTTATCTTTCTCCACTGGGAAAAAGCTCACCGACCTTGTCAGGGGTAGTGTGAGGCCAAAAATGCAACTGGCGATTTGAGGGGAATGAATGAGGAGACAGAAATGAGCGGCGGCTTTGGGAGATGAAGAAGTTTAAGTGAAAGACAGAGTCTTTCCATCCAAGTCTTTCCCCTAATCCTAAATTGCAGCCACTGGAAGACAGTATCCTTCGCAGAACATGTGTTCACCATTAATCTACCCATTGTGGGGGAAGGCCTGTTTTCACTAGAGAGAAAAATGAGAATGTAAAGGAGTTGCCCCTAACTCCTTACCGTATTCACACCACATTTATGGCCATTAACTGGTTCTGTATGTGCATATATTGTTTAATTTGAAGAGCTTTTTTGAGGGGTTCCAAGTGAATAAATCATCTGCAAGTTTGATGTGTAATGTATTGCTTTTGAAGTGCGGCATTGTTTGGCAAAAAGACAAAATGCAACTTGTATTTACATATGCGAAGAGAATGACTTTCATCTGTTGCGTGGACCAAACTTGAGTATTGCTTTGGTAAATATGCTTGGCTGAGATCTCTTTCCAGCCACAATTTGAAATGAGTTATTCAGGACCGGCAGTGTGTCACGAGTCAGCAAAAACAATCTGTTTCTATTCTGCGAGGGATGACCTCTTTCGCTACTTGCCAAATCATGCAGTTGAACATTTTTGAAAACTGTTTCAGATTTATTTATTTTAGTTGTCATTTCTGGTGGCGTTGCTGCACCATAAGCCTGTGACTTTTTCTTTGAATGGAAGATTCAGGGAACTTAGGTCGCGGTGACCTACAGCCATTCCACTCTGATATATGAGTTGGCTGTAGATGAGGAAAGGGATTGAAGCACTCCGCCACTGTTTGGGAGGGACAAAAACATGACAAAACTGAAATTAAATATAGCTACAAAGCATTTGTGTGAACATTTTTAGAACGCGCTCAAGGTCAATGACAATTCCAGTTGTGTTTGTAAAGCCCTTTCATCTGGCAAGCTAAACTCATTGTGCTTCAGGATAAAAAGCGAGATATTTAATTTTAAAATGCAATTAAAACAAATTACAACAATTAAACAAAAAAACAACAGAACTAATTGGCAGCCTGTTAGGAGAGATACGTTTTAAGACTGCATTTGAAGTAAGATATCGTTGGAGATGAGCGGAGTTCCAAAGATAAATTTTTCCACCGTGTTTGGCCAAAACAATTTCATGTAGATCAAAGGTGTCTGTCTAGTGTATACTGTACGAAAATAGGGCTGTAAATGTTCTATTTTCATGACCAATTTTGGTGTTTTTTTCCAGGCCCCTGCAGGTCGCAGCAGCATGGCATATCAAAAAAACGCGTCTTTGCCAATGTGGGGGTGAACACAGCTGACTTGTTTCGCTGCCTATGAAAGCAGCTCCTTTCATTCCCTTTAATTGGTGCCAGCGAGTGGTGCGCTCATAGTCGCAATTAGTAACAATGTGTTCTGTGAATTGATTTCCGCAATGATTGAGAGGGTTTGATGCACATGTTGGCATAGTTATGAATGAAATACGATGATATCAACATGTCTGAGGAGCTCACAATCCGACTGCCTGCACCTTGACCAGATTCACCAAAAATCATCAATAGTGAGACACGGTTCCAGCAGGCGTAACGTTTAGTCTACTTTCAGACACCAAATTGTCAGGTGGGCCAAGCACATGTTGAGCATGTCAGAAACAAAGGGAAGGGCAGCACCACTGAAATATTAAAAACAAGTACAATTTTAAAATTGATATTGTACTTAACTGGATGCCAATGGAGAGTCTTTAAAGCTGTAGTGATGTGCTCGTACCTGTTTGTTTTTGTTAGTGTTTTTATTTTGAGTAAGTTGTAGGTTTTTTTATTTTGTTGTCATTTTTTTTTTGAGTGTCAGAAAAAAAACAGCATCAGAGTAATCTAAATTACGAGAGATGAATATATGTGACGGGAGTCACAACTGTGACAGTCTCGAGTTCCACGTCGCCGCCGCCTCAATAAGACCAGACGCGTGGAGTGTGGCTTTTCTCTCTTTCTTTATTACTGAAACACAGTATGGCAGGCAGAATGGTGAAGTCGCGGACATAGCATGTGACTTCCCTCGTAGCTCTGCCTGAGCTACATCATCATCTTAGCAAAAGAAAATAAACAACAAGACCAAATACAAAACATGGGTGATCGTATAGTGATTATTTACAAAAAAAAAGAAAAGATGCACACACACTGTTATTTACGTGATGCTGCCGAACGCATCACACGCAGCAGAACGGCTGCGCAACGCACAGCAATGGCGGCCGCGAAGAACCGCGGACACACGCCAGCAACAAACACAACCAGCCATATGAAAAACGACATGAAAAACTTTATACAGTACAACCAAAAGGGAAACAAACATTACCTGAAACACAGTATGGCAGGCAGAATGGTGAAGTCGCATTTGGTCGCGGACATAGCTGAGCAACAGAAAAGCACGATTAACTTAGCAGGTAAAACCTCCATTCGACAAAACTTAAAGTTAAAGAACAATACAAAAAGCAATTTAGACTTGGGACAAATCAGGGAACTAATTAAAGACATCATACTGTAAAAAAAGGGAAAACAAAGTGAAATATTGTCTTTAAACTATAAATGAATCCGGACCGTCAATGAAAAACGACTCACCATGTGTCTGAGCTACGGTGGGAGACTGGTGCCACACTGTGTGCTGTTGCGTCACTTCCGCGATAATTTAATAACGCAATATATCACTCCGTTACATATATGCAACATTTTTTTTGTCTGATACAGATAAAATTGATGGAACCAGATATTTTCCTTTCCTGATAAAAGGCAGTCTTGGAAATAGAGGAAGTGAGATCTAAGATTTCTAAGATGAGATCCTTTTTCAAAAACCACATCCAGGTTTCTGACGTGTTCACTGGGTTTTACAGAGGAGTGGTTCAACCGGATAAGATTCTCGGGGTTAAGAGGTTGGCAGAAACAGATACAATTGTCTGTCATTAGCATAAGAATGCTATGATATGTTGTATTTATGAATTGTGGAACCAAGTCGGAGAACATATCAGTTAAACAGAAGAGGGCCAAGAATGGATCCCTGGGGAACACCACATGGATGGATTACATGATCTGATTTGTTGTCACTAAGACAACCTGAAAATGATCTATTGATGAGGTAGGAAGAAAACCTGTCAAGAGCAGTCCCCCTGAGGCCGATATGGTTTTCAAAGCGATGAAGCAAAGTGAGATCGAGCAGAACCAGCATGGAAACTTGACCATGGTCTGAATTAATTCTAAGAATGTTGACAACCCATATGAGAGCTCTTTCTGTCCTTTGACAGATTCTAAAACCAGACTGGTAGAAGTCAAATGAATTGTCCTGCGACAGATCATTGTGTAATTGCTGATACACCCGTTTTTCTACGATTTTTTTCAAAGAATGGTGAATTTGAGATTGGACTATAGTTACAGATGACCAACAGTGTAGTAACTATCGCATGCTTGAGTCCAGTGGAGAAAATTCAAGAGAGCAGAGAGAGGTATGAACAATCTTCAGGAGATTATATTCCAATCACGAGCACTTTTAAAAACGTAGTCGGTATAACATACACGAGCGCAGGTTGCCGAACTTGGCTCTTGAGCTACGGCTTTATAGCTCATGACTTGGTATACAAAGTTGAAATTAGAAAAACTATTGGTACTGTGTTACACTGGAGTCATATGAGCATCCCGAGCACCAGTTGAGCTAGATTTGATATTTTCCCAATGTAAGTAACTTTACAATTTAAAATATGAAGCAAATTCATGACAATTTTTGAAGAACAAATCTTAGCATGTAATGCGGAGGTTGACCAGTCTATTGATTGTGCTGAACAGAAAATTTGAATTTTTTAACTTTACTGTCAAAGATTAGTGAGAAATAGTGATGTCGACATTATTTAATGACCGAGTTTTAATCAAAACCCTTGTAGTCACCATAATTATCTTGTAAGTACTAACCCAGCGATGCCCAACCTTTTTTGACCAAATCAGGTCAATTTTACATGATTTTCATTTCATCTCAAAATGGATGTACACGTGTGGAGTGATGGTTGTGGTTGTTCGGGTGGTCTCTAAAATAAACAGAGATATTCAGATGAAGCTTAATAACTCAACCTATCAGTGTGCTAAGCAATGCATGTCAAAAGTGCAAAAATGAATCAATAAACACAGCCACAACTTGAGGCACAATAACCAGAATACACATACAACATCAGACAATATCTGAATATGGACACAATAACACAATAGGTGCCCAACACAGTGAGAAAAATGGAGTGTTGAATTTTATTATGTCAATGGTTTACCCAAGATAAAATCATATCTGGTCCCGATACATCACTCCAAAAAATGTATCTGGATCCAGATGATTTGACTGCATATAACCACTTGAAGATATAAAATTGAGTAAATTCAACAGACCATTTTTTTCAGTGTATGGGCAGAAATCATGGCACTCGCCTATGCTCAGGAGACACCAGCGAACTTAGCACATAATGCTAATGTTGGACTCTGACAAGTCCGACAAGGTCCCCTGAGTCTGATTATTATACACAATAATTATGCTTAATGTACCTTGTAAATGACAGAATAAATAATCTATATTCCCATGTTTAAGCTTAAATACACTATGTTTGGTCGATTTGAATCGCCTGCCTTGTCAGCAGACCCAGCATTCATTTCTATGGAGGTTTGCCGTAGGCCAATAAAAGATCCACATAGACACTGAGTGTCCTGCAAGGCTGTGAGTCTCAAGTCGCAGTCCAAATATACAGAGGTATTCTCAAACAACACACGCCTGCCAACGACAACACTCATATTTATTTATGTATGTATCTGTATTTCCTGTGTACTTGTTGAGATCTTGGGCGTCGTGGCCCTTGCTATCTGAGGCCCATTTGACAAGTCCTGGCCATGCTGCGCCGCATTGCATTAGGCTGGGCTATTTATCCTGCATGGGACTCAATGATGCCGCTGTCCTGTTGGCCTGGCAGCTAAACTCACATACTCCAGCTACAAATGTATTGCACTGAGGCATCATCTGGGTTTACTTTCTACATGCCTGCATAAGTATTTGTTGTAGTCAAGACTGTGTTCCTTTCACAAAAAAAAAAAAGGTTCTTTTTGCTTGACTGGGGCTAATGTTGTCCCCCCCCCCCCATATTTGACAGTAAAGGAAATAAAATGTCTCTGATAACTATATCGATGGACCTACCTGGATGCATTCATTTTCTTATAGGCTGAGTGCCATCCTGTGTGCTGCCTATTAAAATGATGAAATGTCTTGGAAAAAAGTAGAGTAAAAAATGCACACCGTTTTGTGGGGCTGAATACATTGTGTTTTTGCATCTCTTTCCTGAGTTTGAAGAGTGCATTGAGAAGGAGCTCCCTGCAACATAAGTGTGCGCCTATCAGTAAAACGAAGGGATGATTTGAGGCAAGTGTGAGCCAGCCCTAATTATAAGCTTGATCAAAAAGGAACGTTTCAAGCCTACTCTTAAATGTAGTCACGGTGTCTGTTCACACATGGGAATGATATCAAAATAAAACAAAAAAATTACCCAGAAGTTTAAAGACCTCCTATTTTTAAATTTTTTTTACAAATAGATATTGTTAGAATTTCAATTGATAATAGCATTTCATTCAATACAGTTTGTATGAAGGTAGATGATATAAGGTAAATTGAATCACTATGCGATCAAATTCGTTTTCTCTCACCAGTCGCTCATACAGTCACACAATGGATTCACTGCCGTGTGTTACCTCCTTGACCTTGAAAATCAAATGTCAAAATGTCAAAATGGCAAATGTTTGTAGGGTTTCGTTCAGTGGACTGCACTGACATCCTGGACTGGTGGACCATTGATCGACGGGACTGAAGCGCAGTTAAAATAACATGACAGACTGACTGACTGACGATCACAGTTGAATGACGGACCTGCAAAATTCTCAAAGATTCCGCACTTCTCATAATTTGCGGATGAAGACGTGATGATTTGATGAGGTCTAGTCAGTGTCACATATTTTGTGTGGCCACTCTGCTGTTCCAAGACACAGAATGAACATACAGTATGAGACCTTGGGCTCTATTTTCCCGATGCGCTCGGCATGACAACGGATGCCCAATTGGGGGTGCATGGCGGTCGGTCTACAATTCCCCACCTCACAGGCGTGGCCAAATCCATCATTTGCAAGGGGAGATCTTGCAGTTTACCAGTATAAACACAATTTGCAAGTCTCATGCACGGACCCCAGTCACTTTCTTCTTCAGCAAAGTCAATTGCTTTTAAAGAGAATGAAGTGAGCCCCTTTGTCTATAGGAAAATAACAAAAAAAAAAGAGAACTCCACCCAGAGTTAGTCTAAGCTTTGTGCTAGATTACGGCTAACCATGAAAATATGGCCCATCATCTATCTCTGCAAATCAAAGTCCCAAATCTGTAGCCTTTGATTCTTTTGTCAGGGCATAAGTACTCAAAGCTTGCGTAATCATAATGACACCATCTCTGGTTGTAAATAAGTTTCATTTTTAAGGGGTTGAAAAAAAGAAAAGCAGTTCAAACAATCTGTTCTTGCCGCTAGGGAAAAAAACCCCATGGCAACCCATGATTAAATGAAGTTCACTGCAGTTATTCACATTATGTGTTGTCGTGTATGCAATGCATTTACTTGTCAACATTTTTTGCATGCAAAGAACAAATCTCAGTCATTTTAAACCCAAAGGACTCAAAATATCCCCTCATGACTGAACAGTAGCTTGTTTGTGTTGCTCAATAATGCTTAATCAACAATCCAAACCCAAGTATAGTCTGTTATTATCCCAAGGAGCGTGCCAGTTTGGCACACGGTGAAGACTGCAGTCTGTTTCAAACAGGAACTTACCGAGACAGCATCATACATGCGCGCGCGCACACACACATACACACACACACACACATACACAGCCTGCAGTGCAAGTCAGAACATGCACACACAGGAGCACACAGGAGCACACTATCATGCCAAGTGAACGTGCCAAGCGTAGCAGTACACGTGAACTAATTTACAGCCGCACACAGACATTTACTGCATGCATCATTTGAATATAATAGTGGAGACTTGTGGTTGAGATGAGTAACGTAAAGAGAGATTATTCACGACTTGGAGAGAGCGCTGCAACTGTAGCGAGACATCTTTATTTCATTAGGGAGGATAGGAATAGTTCCACTGGGCCTGAAGGCATTCATTACACTAAGACCGGGCTCTGTACGGGTTCTATAGTAGGCACTAACACATAACATCAAGTAGCCCCACGTTATCTGGCCTTTTCTAGTCAGACACTTTTTCAGAGAGGTAATCCTGATCTCGTGTGTCCTGTTAACTACTAAGAGCAACACGTATGTTGACGGTGTCCCAGTGTCTCTCGCAATATTTGTTGCCTTATTGCTTTGTGTATTTTTTCTGAAAACAGCTCCACAGAAGAGCGCGGGCACGTGCAAAATTACACACGAACCCACGCACGCACGCACGCACGCACGCACGCACGCACGCACACATGCACCCGTCCAAAATTGCGTGAGTGACAGGAAGTTGATGGTTGACAAAAACCGGGAAGCTAAATGACAAGCATTTTTTCTTTTTCAACTTTTTTTTTGAAATACTTTGATTGATCTCGCATAATGCAAGAGAGGCTACAGAGAGAAACACGTTCTGCCACGGCGTGATGGATGAGGCTCATTTATAAGGCCATCATGAAATGAATTGGCAGCCCGGTGAGCATTGGAAGAAGCGAGCGAAAGGAGCATGATCTGTGCTTCCCAAACATCTCGAGAAGTGTCAGATTGAAAATGTCAGCAATTAGAAAACAAGCGGTTGTAAGGGTGGTAACGTTTGCTGCGGCGGTGATCAAAAAAGACAGCAGGCAGCAGGGGCTCAGGTCAATGCCAGGACAAATAGACTTTGAGCAACACTCAGACAGGGAAGAATACTTCAGATATTTGAACAGCGTGATGCTTTTGCTTCAAGTCTTGCCGGAGTGACTGAAGGGCAGCTTTCCCTACCATATACCAACCACAACACTCGCACATATTTCCAACAGATGTGGTTAAAGTTTAATGAACAGAAAACAACGGAGACCAAGAGACAGTATGTTCTCCATCTAATTGGCTTATTTGATTAGGAGATTTTTATTTAGTTCTCCATCTGATGTCAGACCTAGGATGTAATGGAGAATGAGTCAGAGCCGAAGACAGAAGTCCAAAAAGAGCGGCGAGAGCCTCGACTCACTCGCAGCAACCATATAGTTCTGCTTTTCATTTACTTCTCGCTCATCATTTTCTGTCTTGGCTGCAGTTTGCTTCAGTTCGTTTTCCTGAATCAAATTGGATGAGCGGGCAAGGTTGAGTGTCTGCCTGCGGTTTTCTTCCCCCCCGCCAACAAAACAAAATGACCGAGAGACCGTCCATAGAGACCATACGATCTGCTTTATCATAATGTACGACCATAGCCTATGTGCTAGCCCACAACTTGAAAACATTCATGTTTGATAAATGGTCTGCTGATTGTGTAAGGGAAAAAAAAGCCATGGGGCAGGGGGGTAATAAGAAGTAACAAAGAACTTCTCTCACAGTTTTGGGTTGATGAGATGATTCAAGTGTATGGGAAAAAGTTGAGGATTCAGCAAAAACGATGCTATTAAATAGTGACATCAGTGTGGTAAAACCATAACTCACTGGTTTTGAAAGTATCTTGCTGGATCTGCAATGTGCTCTTCTCGTGGTTATTTTGAGGCAAATGGCAGACTCGCTGTTCTCACACACACACACACCCGCACACACAAACTCCGCAGGGAAAAAAAAAGTACTATAGAGAGTGATGGGATTATTGTTTAGATTTGTTGGGGTTGTTTGTGCGTGATTCTATGATCCCAATTACTTTGACTCAAATACAAAGTAACATTCTGTATGGGCTTATCGGGTTAGGTTTAAAAAAAACAAAACAAAAAAAAACAACTGCACCTCAAGTTTTGGGCAATACTCCAAGCAGGAACCACAATCTTGTGAAGCTATGAATTCATAATTTAATAGCTTGACAAGGTTGTGGTTCTTGTGTAAATTATTAGCAGAATAACTACTTTATCACCGCGGGCACACAGAGAAAGCTAAAGCATTGACAGTTTTTATGACTGCACTGATTATAGTTGGAAGAATTCAGATCCTTAATCTTTAATCGATGAAAGAAAACGGAAAAAGAGGTTTGGGAAGGATGCTGCTATGTTTTGAGAGAGATTTCTTGACCACTCATATGTCTTGCATTCAGTTTTTGGGGGTAAGTCCACCGGCATCAACGTGGACTGGAAGCCCCATCAGTTTGGCTCGGATGTGTCACCTTCCTGGTTGGAGTCCCAGGTATCAGTAGGCTCTACCGCAATTGTAGAAGCTACATCAACATCACTCTCCACCAGTAGTGGCATCCATTTTTTTTCTCCATTGGAGTTGAAAACAAATGAGCAAAAGAAGATGGATGAAAAATAGATGAAGGTATTTCTTACACACAAATAATAACGATGAAGTATTACAAAATACAAAGTTTGAAGCAAAATTCTTTGCGATGAACTGCAGATGCAACAAAGTTAAAAGTTGTATTTTCACAGACACTAAGGCACACGGCGTGATTATGTCTTCAAACCCAACTTGGGCTTGACCATTGCCAAAAGTGGACAGTTGGAAGAGGGCGTGAAGAGAATAACAGAGCAAAAAGAGAATAACGGGAAAAATGAAAGACTCGGCTTGCCCCCTCAAGAGAATGTCTGGACCCGATGCAGTATGTGCGGCTCGCTTATATTTTGGACACAAGCTGTCTGTATTTCACCCGCAGGCAGAGATCGTCGCTGTCCTGTGAAAAACACGTCCACTCTATGTCCATTTTTGTGTTCATGCGTGTTAATGCACAACATGCTTACACTTTCTCATTTGTTTTCAAATAAGATGAACTGCGTAATACCAAACATTTAATATCGTATAGCTGACTCATTTTGTTCTCACTCTCTTGTCTTCATATTTTATTTCAGATCTTAATTCTGAAGTTTGCCATAAAGCAAACCAGACCTGATCCTTTCTGCATCTATAAATCCCCCCCCAATGTTGGCCTATGTCATTGCATAAAGATACTGTATCTGACAGCCATGAGACCGGAGAGATAGGCATGTTTACTGCAACAATAATCACGGGTCATTAATAGCACAACTCCTGAAAATGAATAGCTTTATCTGAAATATTGCTGCAATATAAATTAATTGGTCATTTGTGTAAAAGTAAAAATATACCGCTCCATACTTTTCACAGACTAAATGTTTTAAGAACCAAGGCCACAAACTCTGAAAAGATGAGAAATGTGCGGTAAAAGACGCTTTTTCTTTCGGAAACGATAATATCAGCGAATCTTTATGGTCCATGCTTGAAGAATAAGATCACGGTGGGTATTACAATTTCACACTGCCAGCGACCGCCGAACTCCTCCTGTGCTCACATTTGAACAACAATAGCAGTGATGAGTAGTTTGAAGAGAACAGTGCTGAGCTCAGTGACTTTATATCCAGTTGACGTGCCAGAGCTTGATATAATGCAGATTTCTGGTTTGAAGAGCAGAAATTGAAGTTTACATTGAAAAGTTGCCATAAATCCAGTCAAAGCTCCAGTAATAGCTCTTTGAATCGACAGCAAAAGCATGACACTTGTGCCGCAATTTATTTTTTCCTGTGGTAATGAATGCAACACTTCTTCTTCTGGGACCTCACCCAGCTCAGGCCGAGAAGCGGTAACATTAAAGTGTACAATGGAAACATTTCAAGTGAGGCTGGAGGAAAATGGTGGTTTGATTGCCATTAGCCATCCGCTGTTGGCATCATGCTCGGAATCATTATATTGACATATAACAACAAATGAAGACGGGTCACCTCTTCTTTATAGGTCCATAAATTGGTCAAAGGACAAATGCATCTGCGGTCCGCACACCGATTGCTTTGAGGAGGTCGTTCCTGCCGGCAGATAGGCTACTAAGGATGACTGATGTGCAGGCTGTGGAAGGACCTCACAAGCTTCTCCTCCTCGCTGTTATTGAAAGACAGTTTCCTTCCCCCTTTTGGAAATAGAGCTTTCCCCCGACACAGACACAGAGGTCATGTTAGCTGCCACATGCCGGCATTTGGCTCTTTCATTATACAAATGCCAGACAATAATTTGCACTTCCACCCGCGATGGCCATCAAACAGTACAGTGATAAATGATGTGGAGGAGAGTTTCAATCAGACATGTCAAACTGAGTCCTCATTTTGTTGCCCGGTTGAAATCATCCTGCAAATGAGTCACCGCTCACCTCATCCACCAACTGTAGGGCGTGATGACACGACAATGGCTGTGCGTTACCATAACGACCAGGGGCAGAGCTTGGAGAGTGCTTGTGGTTGGACTCAAGTGGCAGCCTTGAGTCCGTGGAAAGAAATGAGCCCCCTCAAAGACAGTCACTTTCTTGTCAGTTAGTGTGTGGAGTCTGTGGATAATCTCCGGAAGCAGTGGATCCATAGCCCCCCATCTTTTGTGATCATATTTCTGTGAGTATAAATATGGGGGGGGGGTCTTCCAATTGAGAGCAGCAGAGTGCAGAGGGAGGTGCTGAACACACACACACACACACACACACACACACACATGTTCTCATATGCACGGACCCCCAACCCTGGACCTC
>CAAKHF010017973.1:0-12500 GCA_901007745.1 Hippocampus kuda | reverse complement strand
CATGGCCGGGTTGATTCTGCAATGCTAATATACGTCACACATATTGAAACGGGAGTTTTTCCACCCAAATGTTCCTATGTAGCAATACATGTCACAATATGACCCTTTCTGACTTTAACGAGAAAATTCAGATTCGGCGATCATTTTAAATGGCCAAATCGCTTGTCCAGTCAAGTTATCACCGATTTGTGCACGACCCTACCGAAAACAAATGTTTTGTTTTGCTTGTCTCCAATGATGCCATATATCTTGGTTATTAATTTTAGCGGTTCTTCTATAACGCGAGTATGTTCAGAATCAGAACAAAATTTGGGTGCTACTCCTTTGTGCATTTAGTAAAAAAATAAAATAATACAATTAATTACGCGTTAATAAATACAATTTATGTAACAATGTTACATATTGTGACATATTTGGGTGAGATGTGGGTGAAGAGGAGTTTATTTTGGAACGTAGGAAGAGAATCTGCTCTGTGACAAACATCGTTTGCTTCAACAGCAATAATTAGTGTGACTTATTTTTTTCTTGAATAGATCCTTCAATAATAGCAGCGAGATGGTTTTAATTATTGGCAGGCAATTGCTCAATTTGACTGGACATTTGTTGGCAATGTTGGCCTTGGGGGAAAAAAAAAACAACCTTGACGTAACGTCATCCTGGAAATTTGCATTTTCATTACTCATTTTAAAACATAACATAAGCGGTATGGAGGTTCCTCTTGTCCTTTGAGTAATCCTTTGTCATTTGATTATAACATGCATTGCTGTCTCTCTTCTGATTGATTTGGGCTCTGATTATTATTTTTTTCCTCATCATCAAACAGCCTCCGGGTCGTTCACGCTCGTAGCGTATCATTGTAACGGGTGGCCGCTCTGATTGATGGTCCTTGCTTCCCAGATGTGCACGTTTAGTGTGTATGTGTCGCAGCAGCAGAATTAGGAGTGCATTTGCCATGCTGTGGCCATGTTGAAGAGTGTGTTTGTCTATTTGAGTGTAAACACATGGTTCACTCGATGTGAGTGTCCGCATTTTGGCCCAGGACTGCCTGAGAGGGGACATGATTGATCACTTATGCATTGTGAGCCTTTTTCAAATTAAGTCAAAATGGGTTTTCAAATCTATGACTTCATCAGACTTGTTCATTTTTCTGTGATGTTAATGAAATGTGTCTCTTCACCTCAGACCGTGCTTTTTATTCCACTAGAAGTGCTTTGCTGCACTGTGTCATTGTGCTCAGCTTTCTCCAGCATGAGTGATTAGACATTGGATGATCTCCTATAAGTGAGCTCATTGTGGTCACATTACAAGAGCGGGGTCTTGCTCGGTCTACATGCTGTACCAGGACGTCCGCCACGTTCCCTGACACGCATCTCAATGTATATTATTGTCACTGTTCTCTTTTACTGGACCTGCACGCTTTCTATTCAATCATTTAATTCAGACAAAATATAGGATGTGATCGTTTATGGCCTTGTCACTGTAGGCAATTTGCAGTGCAATAAAAACACAAACGATTGCAGCCCATTTTAAAGGTTGAGAAGTCACAGCTGTCAATTGTGCAGTCCAAAACCAAGGAACAAATTGTGATACAATTTTAAAATAATATTGTTTCGAGCAAGGAACCTATTTCAAAATGGCACAGCTCTTGCAGATAGACACACCGATTGCCGTATTTTCCGGACTGAGTATAAGTCGCACCAGCTATAAAATGCATAATAAAGAAGAAAAAAACATATATAAATTGCACTGTAGTCGCATTTTTTGGTGGAATTCATTTGATAAAATCCAACACCAAGAGCAGACATGTCATCTTGAAAGGCAAACATAAATAAAAACAGAGAGCAACAGGCTGAACAGGTTAGTAGGATATGCTAACGTTACATGACACATAAACAACGAACTGAGAATGTGCCTGATATGTTCACAGAACATATTAAGAGTTATTCAGATAGCATAAAGAACATGCTTACAAGTTCACCAAGCCATCAGTGTCAATCCAAGTCACTAAATCCAATGAAATCCTCGGTGTCACAACTCCGCAAACTCCCAAGGTGGAAGATGCGGCGCTTCATATTCTATGTCGCTTACGTCAGAGTCATCATCAGTTGTTTTTAATCAGTGTACCGTCAATGTGGAAAGTATCAACACGGGACTAAAACACCCTATTGCCGTTTAATGTGAAAATACAATGTGAAATGATATGTGTTAATAATTTCACACATAAGTCGCACCCCCGGCCAAACTATGAAAAAAACTGTGATTTACAGGTCCGGAAAATACAGTAGTCAGCCCCCGTAAAGACGTAAGGTTATCAGAACGATATCTTTTGCTAACGTGCCTCTTCTCAAGCTCTCAGGTGTCACGTCTTTCATTACATGATGTAGTGCATCTCCCCTCAAGCCATACTCAATTGTGCCAATTGAAATGTAGCATTTATCTTTGCAAAGGCAAAATATTCAGTGAATGCAGAGAGTCTACACACCAGTGTTCAAATGTCAAGTTTCTGTGATATGAAACAAAACGACCCAAGATAAATGTTTTGAAATTCTTTCCACCATTAACATGAGCTTCAACCTGTACAACTCAACAGTGACGGTGGGAGCCTAAATGCGAGTGGCTGGTCGTCTCTGTATGAGCCCTGTGACTAACTGCCGACCAGTGCATAGTTTAGTCCGCCTTTTGTCTAAAGTCAGCTGGTGAAGACACAGGCACCCCGTGACCCTGAACAGGATAAGCGGAACTGAAAATGGATGGATGGATAGATAGTCTAGTCTGGTTGCATACCTCCTTCCAACTGGGAATGTTGCCGTGTTCCAAATGAACCAATCGTATTCAAAAGCCTCATCTTAAATTGGAGTCAGCACACACCTGCTCCCATCTAAAGTGCCTCTGATGAACCCCAAATAAAGTTCAGCTCTTCCAGAATGCTTCTTCCGACATTTTAGTCACCTTTTTTAGCAAAAGCCACGGTTTCCACAGAGCTTACACAATCGCACGGGGATCTCATTGTTCAAAGGCTTCAGTCAGCATAGGGTACAAAAGAATTTACAAGGCATTACATACTGTATAGCATGGAATAAGGTGAGGTTAGTCATCATCAAGTGGATAAAATATGGGACAGCAGTAACATTAATAAGAACTGCATGTCCCTCCCAAATTGATGATAGAAAAGAGGCAAAAAGGGAATTTTGCCAAGAGGCTCAGAGCAAAATTGAAGCAGCTGTAGGGATTTCTAGCAAGTATTCGCTATTTACTATCAACAACCTCCCATCCTATTTCTATGTCTGGGCTTTGGGGAAGGGTGGTGATGCGGAATCCTTATCTGACAAAGAAAAAAAATGCACTCACTTGAAGTGTGTTACGGTGTGATGAAACCAAAGTTGAAATTTTTGGCCATGATTGCAAAACCTACACTGCTCTTCATCAAAACAACACCGTACTTCCAATGAAGCATGGTGGTGGCAGCATCGTTTATCATCAGCTGGAACTGGGGATATTATGAACAGTTCCGAATTGCACTCAGTGTTTTCACAAGCCATTCAGAGTTCTGCTTGAAACAAAAAAAAAAAAAAAATACGGACTTATTAAGAGGCACGTTCAATGGCAGCAGTTGTATGCTGACTGAGTTTGAATGTCCATCCATCCTCTGTAAAGTTTGCCCTCACTAGGATCATATGTGCAGGCGGCTATCCCGGCTGACTTTTCAAGAGAGGCAAAGGGACACCCTGGACTGGACGCCAGCCAATCAGAGAAGCTTCCAGCCCCTGGTATTCGTGGATGGTCTCTTATCCAAGTTACAATCTGGCCAGACCCTTCGTTGCTTCCAAGATTAGGCATTCTCGGGGTAAAATAAGTTTGAACGGTGCTGGTTGATTCTGAACCCTCTCACATCAACTGTCCCAAGTGTGCATGTGTGCAACCATCTCGCCTCAACTATATTTTAACTTACTCGTCTTGAAGATTGAGCTTTCTGGGGGCTATGACCAACAGGATGCAGATCTCTTTCTCTGATTGCATTGATGTCGGCAATGGAGTGCTGCTTGCCTGCTGTTTCAGTTGATTTTTTTATCGTTCACATTTAACCTGACCTTTGTTTTCCAATATGAACTTTTATCACAGATCAGTTGATATGTTTGGGAGCAAAAGGTTGCCTTTCTATGAGGTAAAAGTTTAATGCTCCATCAGTTCATAAAATGTCCCTAAATTGCTCAGGCTCATTGTTGGACTCTGCAAATTCCAGCACGGCCTTCCCAATGCTTGCTAATTAGCGGTTTGCTCTTCTAGTAAATTTCTATCTGTAATGGAATCTGTAAATTTCCCCAGTGTGGGACAAATAAAGGATTATCTTATCTTATCTTAGTGTAATGTCTGCACTTGTGTGCATGAACCCATCCGCAAAGAGTCGACCGTGATACGTTCAACGTGTGCTACTTTGTACACCGTTGGTTCCTTTATTCATTCATTCATCCTCCGAACCGCTTCATCCTCATTAGGGTCGCGGGGGGTGCTGGAGCCTATCCCAGCTGTCTTCGGGCAGTAGGCGGGGGACACCCTGAATTGGTTGCCAGCCAATCGCAGGGCACACAGAGACAAACAACCATGCACGCCCACACTCACACCTAGGGACAATTCAGAGTGGTCAATCCGCCTGCCATGCATGTTTTTGGAATGTGGGAGGAAACCGGAGTACCCGGAGAAAACCCACGCAGGCCCGGGGAGAACATGCAAACTCCACACAGGGAGGCCGGAGCTGGAATCGAACCCGGTACCTCTGCACTGTGAAGTCGACGTGCTAACCACTGGACTACCGGGCCGCTGGTTCCTTTATTTTCCACGAAATTCCAAATGGCTCCATTGGCTTTGTCTATATTTGAGCAATGGCTCTGATTGATTTTCTTAATTCCTCTCAGCTCCACGATGGCTTTTTCTCCCCATACATAGGACTTTGTTGTTCATGTTGGTTACACCTCTAACTGGAACTATTTGTTGTACAGGCCAAACACAAATCTGAAACTTGGTGTTGACATTCCCCAGTATAGTATTTGTTTTTTAAATAATTGGAGTGATGGAATACACGTGGGCAAAAAAAAAAAAAAAACATCAATCATATTTCTGCTACTATGAACTTTTGCTCATATAAAAAATGGGTTGCTTTAAACAAAGGAGAATGTACCGTCTAACTTGTGTATCTGATCCAGATGTAATTGCCCGGTCATACAAAGTGATGAAACATTGATCCTTTGTCTCATGACTATGTCGTACCCATACAAGCGTTTTCATAACACTGTTTAGTCTGGCCTAATTTATCGACCCAATTTTTTTAGACCACCTGACATAAAATATTTTTTCCCCCAAAATAACTAAAAATTTGTAGTGAGTTCCCGACTTTATTTATTTATTTATTTATTCCAATTTTGAGCAGGATAGAGAAAATTGTTCATAATTGTCATTTCATTTTGACCTTATAGTCATGAAATAATGATGGGCTTGACTATTCTTTTTAAAACACGACATTAATGAAAGCATTACTTTACTAGTATTGACAATACATGTATTAGCCATACAAAAACACACACACTTGTAACAACCTCTGAAAACGTGTTCTAGATACAATCTTTAACATTCTAGATAGCTCTGTAAAATGGTTGCTTTGCCAAATAAGAACACCACGCATGATGAGCTTTCTCGAGAAATGAAAGGAAAAATGAAACATCTATCTCTCTGCTCTCTTGCACAGACTTGCGACACACCAAGGAATGGATTTGAGGCCACTACAGGTTATCTACTGTCAACGAGATGTCAGCACAGCCAGCTTGGTGGTGAGTGTCGTGCACTTTGACGACGCGGCAGAGCTACAAGCACAAACACACATCTGCACGTCTGAAAAGTGCAGTCACGGTTCCTCTGTCCCCCTTAGGAAAGGAAAAATTCATACTATCATATTTATGTGTTTCACACCAACTCCCCCCTTTTGCAAACCTGCCGGGACAGAGGCTTGAGCAACACTTCAGCATCTGTTTGCACCCCAGGGGTTCGAGTTTGGTATTCAGTTCTTTCTGGTTTGCCTCTGGTTCGCAAAAGTCTATTTGATCACGAGCCATCTGTCACTGTTGGATTCAATCCAAACAGCTTCTGTGTGCAGAACCATCAGTACTGTTATCGTATTTGGTGTGTGATGAACGAGTTGTTGCATCTTTATGTGTGCCGCGTGCACTCACCCTGGGAATGGAGATTCGGGCCACGATGATACTTCAAGACAGAGAAGAAAGAAAAAGAGTTGGACAGCAGTGAATTCTCACTCACCTAAGTGCCGAATGTACATATAGCGGCATCATGCGTCTGCGGTTTTCAATGGTGTCAGTGTATTACCAATGGCTATGTGGAACGTACGAGCCATGACCTGATAGGAAAATCCCTCCGTGGCCAGTGTGTGTTATTTCAGGGATTATCAATGGCTGCCGCTGTGTCGAGGGTCACAACTCTCAGGTGTGTTGCTGCCACAGCTCGTGCTTATTACGATGTAAGTCTGCCTTTGAGATACTATCGGCAGTATATAGAGTACAAAGCACGCTGTATGCGCTTACGTGTTGTAGTGGCCCAGAGGTAAAGACGCAGTCGGTACACTCTCAGCTATCCGTTGCATATGCCGTGCAGTGTGGCGTGCTTCCATTTTACAAGACTGTAAAGCAGGGGTGGGTAAAAATATCGGTTCATAAATGCAGTGCAATACTTCACCCCACACGTCGATATCACTTCTTGCAAATACTTTGAAGCGATTTTCACCTCCTGTTCACACGGACGCTTTACATTTACATTTGATTCTCGTTGTGGGGACGGAAGTGAAGTGAACAACAACATGGCGACAAAAGCAAGCAACGGCCTTAAACAAGTGGCTTCTACTTTTAAACCTGAGGTTCAGAGTCTTTTTCGATTCCCTGTAAATTTGCCTGCCAACTGCCACACAGCTCTGTCCATGTCCAGAAGATAACGGCGTCTGTGGCCGCATTCATATCTAAGGACCGTTGATTGTACGGTCAGTATCATGGAAAACCAGGGGTTTAAAAAGATGCTTCAGACCCTCAAAACACGATACGCAATCCCAACATGAAAACATGTCAGAAGTCGCCCTCCCGAAGCTGAGCAGAGTTGAAGGCAGCGGTTTTGGAGTTGTTGAAGTCGGCAGAGGGAGTGCCTCTTACATGGGACGGTTGGACTTGCAGAGCCACTGACCCCTATTTCTTCTCATTTCATTAAGAGTTAGGCAATATAACGTGAGCATGCCCTTTCATTTTTCAATACGGAGCTGGCATCATGTTTTAGATGTTTGTTCTGCCTATACACAAATACGGGTACGTTATTATTGTGTATTTTTTTCCCCTTACCATTTCTAAGACAAAATAAATATTAAGCTGACATGAACTTTACTTCAGTGTTCCAAACAACTTTAATGTTTTTTTTACTATCACACGCCGCGTACGCAAGGAGTAGTGCTCCGATCAATGGCCCGATTTCCGTGGAAACCTGCCTGATCCTCGTGTGTCCGATTATTTCCCATCACAATAAAACAATCACCCACGGCTTGTAAAAATGTATCTGACATTTGTAGAACAAACACTTGGCTCAACCAGGTGAGTTTTGAAGGCTTACTGCAGAGAATAAAAAAGAAGGGAGATGGAGCCGTGACGGTCAAATAGCAGCTCACGTAGCGCACACTGGGCAAAATGCACCCGAATGAGCGTGACTGTCAAAAGGCTCAAGAAATAACCCCTCGAATAATTGAATTCATCGGACTAAATGAGCAGTCTTTCTCAGTGGTGGAGGACACCAGATTCCATCTGTTCTTTCACTAGGAACTCCGCTACGCGTTACCTGATGTAGCACCTCCACAGCTCCAACAGACGGCATGCTCTCGCAATGGAAGTCGCCTGAAAGAAGGCATTTTATCCCCTGCAGGTTTTCTCTGCTTTATGACAAAGAACCGTACGCACCTCTCAACACTAGACATTCTCTGATTTTTGTAGACCTCCATGAAGGCATACTGATTATCTTTGTGGCTAATTCGAATAAGACATTTGCAAACAACCTTTTTTTCACTTCTGGAAACAATGATCATAGATGGTTCATATATGCTACAGACAGTAACTGAATTATAACTGATTTTTGAACAGTTCCTGCACTGTCAACTTGAAATGGTGTCCTGTTTTTGAATTGAAAAATGTGTCATTGTTATTCTATGTAATTTAATACTACAGATAGTGATGTTTATGAATTAAGGCTTCGGTTCAGCAACAAGGGGATATTTTTTCTGAAATGCCATTGCTCGAATTAAAACCACATGGTAAAATCTGTAGTGACCTAGGGTCGAACTTAAAACTTTTTTTTTTAATTTAGCGCCAAAAATATATGTCAGGACCCAGGAAGCCATCTCTGATTAGTCGTTAAATCCATGTGATTGGTTTCAGAATCAAAGTCAGCAGGTCTCACTCTAGGGATGATTGGTGTCAGACTCGGCAGCATAAAACTAATGATCGGAGCACCCCTACAAATACATTTGGTGCAATTTTTTTGCTTCAGACATTTTATTGCAGAAAAAGAAAATGCGACTTGACATGCCATCTATGTTGACATGGCAGGGTTGAAAATTTCAACAGGGTCAAAATTTACTCTATGTACTTCTTACTGAATTGATATTGGGGCAATGAACAAAGCTCATCCCTAATGCAAAGATCGTAATGGTGTAGAAAGTTATGATTTTGTACGATTAAACCGGATCTGGCTTGTTTTGTCATCGCTGCATGACAGCTGTATCAGTAGCTTCTGATGTCAATCTCTTGATGTCATTAGATGCTTGGCACAACACCTGTGTTTCTAATCAATTCAACAAATGAGTGGAATGTGACATAACAGAAGCGGCATTTATTTCTTTGTTCGTGGCTGATAGCTGTTTGGAAAATATAATTTGCCCAACTCACCGCCTCCCACACCTGGAAAACAATGACTGGGATTTTATCCATCCAATATGCAGATCGGCAAGACAACGTTGTAGGATGTGTGGTGGGAAGAAAATAAGTCGAAGCAACGATGCTCAACTGGCAGGTCGGGACCCGAAACTGATCCATTTTGTCGTAAATATTCTTAATTTGATTCTTCTGGTAAACTGCAGAACTGCCTCACGCTTTAGCCATGAGTTTCCTCTGTAAACAAATGCACTGCAGCTCAGACTCTGGCTCGAGGACGTCGTGGCAAGCCATATATGCTATCCATCAAACTCATTTGAAATGACATTTGAAAATATTATATGTGTATTTTTCGAAGGTTCTTTTTATATAAAGCATATTCTTTGTTGTTCTTAGTGCAGACAAAAATGGGTCATGACTTTGCAACAGTAGAAAAATGTGGGCTCTGGTATGAGAGCACTTGAGAAACACTGCCGCATTTAGTATTTTGAGCCCATTACCCAACACAGTATACAAAATCGACTGCCAACCCTCTTCAGCAACACCATTGTGAAATTTGCAGATGACACAATGGTAGTGGGGTTGATTCCTTCTGGGTTTAGAACAGGTATGTGCCAGTGGTCCAGCCACGCAGAAAAAAAATCTTCTTCCCCCAAGCCCTGACAATTACACCAACATTCATTGCACGCTGCTGCTCCTTTGTACATATAAAGATCCATGACTCCCCTGCTTCGCGACATATCACAAGATTGCCGCACTGCACAGCCTTTTAGTATTTTTTCGTGAAGTTTTTATATGATTTATTTTTATAATCCATTTTACAATCTTGACAGACGCACTCGGAGTTGCAGATTGATTTTGTTGTATCTGCACCACACAATGACAATGAAGACTTTTTATTCAATTTTAGAAGCCAATAACACTGGATAGGATGGGTCAGGAAAAGGGTAGCGAGCTCCATCATCCGATTGGTGTGTGGTGGGAGTGGCTATGCAGTGCCAAAACCCCTGTCAAGAATTTCACTCCAAATGAGAGGACAGTCCAGGAAGTTAAACATAATCACATGGGCTGTGTCTGGCAATTAGGAGTGTGGCCCCACACTAATCCCAAAGGCGTGTGTCTCGGGCAACAAGCTAGTGAATCAAAGCCACCACATGTGCACTTTAGTCATCAGTGGTGTCCAGAGTTGTGAGGATGGGATGGGCCCTTTCAGCATCACCCCTCCGAATGAGATATGCACCCATCCCAGGGGGAACCGGTCAAGAAGATTACTCCCGCACACAAGCATCCAGGGCTGTCCTCCAGCACCACCACCGGCCACCAGAAGGATGACATGGGCACCCGTCCTGATATGACCCAGGCAGATGAATCCCTAAATAGGGAGGCACAATCAAATGCGAAAGGGCGCTAAGATCGACGGGAACATCAGTAGGCTGACCCAAGTGACACAAAAGCAACCCTCTCCTCTAAACTAGAGGCCAGGGGGGGTGCAGTTGTCACACCAAAGCTGATGACAGTAGTGTGTGATTGCTGCATTATTCTAGAGTGATATTTGATCTGTGATAAGGTTTACAGCAGGGGTAGGGAACTCTGGTTCCTCGAGAGCCATATCCTGCTTGTTTTAGATTCCTCCCTACACCAACACACCCGATTCAAAGGATCAACTCATCAGCAAGTGCTGTAGAAGCCTGAAACCATCATGCTCAATTGATCACAATCATCCATTGTGTTGGATGAGGGAGAGCTCGAAAACAGGCAGGATATGGCTCTCGAGGAACCGGAGTTCCCTACCCCTGGTTTACAATAGCCATCTTACGCCACCCTTTTGCCTGTACTGCAGCAGATGGGTGCTAGCCAAGTTTGTATTGCATGGCTCCGTTCTCAGGGTACCTCCCTCGATTTTTGATGGTGCAAAAAAAGAAACAACAAAAACAACATACATGTAAAAGATTGGACTAAACTCAACCCTACTCCTTAACAGAAACAGCTTCAGAGACAGAAACAGACTCTCTCAGCAGGTGGGCTTGTTTTATCTCGACTCAACTACTGTGTGTGTACCTCAAACCCTAAACAGATTATCAGAATGAAAGCTAGCACAATGGGAATACTGTATGTGTCCAAAGGGTGTGAAAACATTCCTGTTATCACTATGGAAAACTCTCCCAGCTGTCATCAGAAGGAGGAAATATTATGAGTCTGTCTGCCTGCTAGTGTGTGTTATCCTGGGACAATCATGCTGTGTTTATTTTCTGAAACAGAAGACATTTAGCTTTCACATCACACATACCATCGTTTCATGCTGTGCATGTGACAGAGAGAAGCTGGGTCACAAAAAAAAAAAAAAAAAGAAACTACAAAGCTATTCACTGATGCTGATTAATAATACAATTTAAAACAAATTGTGAGACAATTTAAAAAATAACACAATTGTTCAGGATACCTCCAACACACACACACACACACACTCAGACACATAAAAGCTGAGTAAAGGTAAACAGAGTTTCCAGATGACCATCCACTTTGGAATCTCAGATTACAGGAAAACTTTTCCAAAGCAACATTCTCATCTTAGTTTTTCCTCTCTATGACTTTCTTGCAGTTTGGAGATCCCTCACATGTTTCCATTGGGCAACAGAGTTATGAGTTATAGCTCCCCTTTTTTTTATTTTCAAACGGATGCTTCTTGAAAACTTTTTTTTATTTTCTAAAGCAGCGTCTAAGGCCCCAGGAAGAAAACACAGCATTATTATCTTCAGATGGCCTTGACTGTCTCAAATATATTTTCCATGCACCTCTACAATTTCGTCCCACGTGATTAATCGAGTCAGTGACCCAATCAAACTGACTATTAAGTTCAACTCAACTTTATTTATAGAGCGCTTAAAAAGAAGCAAGTGGAGCTGGATCGAAGATTTAACATAATATATAAAAGACATAAACCTATACACTCAAATAAATGGAGCGCTCCCTTCACATTGGCATTCAGAAAGTCTTCATGGACTCCGCTGTGTTAGGGCACTAGGATACTTTAATTGTAATCTTGCAACAGGTTTACAATAATAATTTTGTATTTCCTCCATTAAGCGTCTCCAGCTGGTCCAAAATGCTGCTGCTCGCCTCTTGACTAGTACTCGTAAGAGGGAGCACATAACTCCTACTCTGGCATTCCTTCACTGCCTCCCATATACATTTTAGAGTTTTTTTCAAGATCATATTATTTGTTTTCAAATCTCTAAATGACCTGGCGCCACCTTACCTCTCTGAGCTCATCCACCCCTACACACCTGCCTGGTGCCTCAGGTCTGCGGACCAAACATTATTAGAAGTACCAAGAACTAAACGGAGGCTTAGAGGGGATCGAGCCTTTTCCGTTGCTGGTCCCTCTCTCTGGAATGACCTCCCACCGAACATTCGGCAAGCCCCCTCGCTGTCCATCTTTAAAACCCGCCTCAAAACTCACTTGTATTCTTTGGCATTTGACTCAGCATGACCCAAATTATGATTTTAGTTATAGTGTTTGGTGCTCTCTACCGTCATTGTTTC
>CAAKHF010017972.1:0-10268 GCA_901007745.1 Hippocampus kuda | reverse complement strand
ATTGAGTTAGGAAGGAATCTTCAGTGATTGAAATGCATTGACATAACAGTTCAAGAGAACACAATGCAAATGTAATTGACCAATGGTCATCATTCGATTAAATCGTATTTGATTGAGACATCATTTATATGGTGACTGTCTTAAAAAATGAAATCATTCATATTATTATTAAAGGTAATTTTGGAAAGTTGTTATTTTGGAAGTGGGTATAGCCCGTCACACTAATCAGTGTGCAGGAAGTAGACCACTTTGAAACAAACAGGTTGGTGACCCCTGAGCATCACCATATGGTGTCCAAAGCGCTTGAAAAGTGTTAAGAAGAGTAATTAAATGTAAATGTAAATAAATAGTTTGTACATCATGATGTAATGCTGCAATCTGATTCCTTGTGCTGCTCCTTTTGGTGTCCCCACTTGAGCAACCAGCAGGCAGTATAATGCAAACACAAACAAAGAATAATAGACTTTATTTTTCTGCTACTACTGTAAAATCACTCTGTAAGATGTCGTAATATTAGTGATTTTGCATAGAGGATAAAGAATATATGCCTGTGAATATCATTATATTATCTGCCGAAATGTGTTGCTCCATCGTTTGTGTTTATATACCACTTGCTTCTAAAACAGCGACTGGTGATGCTAACTGTTAGCGTGTCATAATGTTTTGTGTTGTTTGTTAGCATTAAAGTAAAGGTTTGTTGTTTTAACTACACAATTTCTAATTCTCTTGTTTTAATCATTAGGATGAGAGTAAATTTCAGCTGCAAGGGGCATTAAACAGCTCGAAGCCTCTTTGTTGATGACTTGTTTGATATTTGTCACTGGCTGCTTATTGTGAGTTGAGTTGAATAGAGTTCACTGCTACCATACAGCGATAATAAAAATGTGATTAGGTGAAATGTGGTACGAATGAATGGAGACCAGGCCAGGGAATAGACTGCCTTTCGCCTGCATGAACAGGATAAGCAGTTTGGAAAATGGATAGATGGATGAACTGGATACATGTTGGAATTAAGCCTCACATTTTTGGCATGTGAAGTATTTTGCACCTTTCCTCAATATTTGACTTTATTTAGAAATTCTTTCTGCTTGTGAAGAATGTCAAGTTGTGTGGAACACGTGCAGAGCTCCTTCCATAGGATTGACACATACGGCAAAATCTTCAAAAGCAGCACTCGTGCTTCCCGATCTTATTTAAGTGGCGTGCACTTTTTGACAGCAATCCAATACTATTCGTAGAGATGCAGCCTGCGTCATATTTTTTCTTCACCGTGAGCAGCTACTACGTGGCATGAACACACATTCTTGGAGGGAATGCGTCTTTTTATAGCCGGCCTTATTTTATTGGTATTAACACTGTCAACACGATGCTAAGATTCCACCTGTCGGATAACGTCTTCCGACCCAAACGGATTAGTGTGTGTATTTATAAATGTAAACGCATGTATGTGTGTGTGGAGAGCGAGGGGGGTTTAACATGTCCTGGCAAACATAGTTATGTTTGGGACGATCAAGTGGGTGTCGTGCGTTTGTTTGTCATCCTGGTGTCATTGTGCAGCCGAAGCCCTGTAAGCTGTCAGATGTTGAGAGATGCCTCTCTTCCAAAAGGGCGCGCTTTCTGAGCTTTTCCTGTCTATTATAAGCACCGTCACACTCATCGGGGGGGCTCAAACCAGGCGCCCGACGCCCCCGCGTGTCCCTCAAGCAGCCGCCAAGCGAGAAGCCACCTTTCTGACGACAGGAAAGGCCCCACACTCACCCTTTTGGCTGTAAACTTCAAATACCCTTGTCCTCTTTTTCGTCATGATAAACACCAAGCAGCAGTCATGAGGCACCAGATTGTCAGGGCTTCTAACTGCATTCCAGGGACCACTGGAAGTCTGTGATCTATAGGTTGGCAGTCAACAAAGTGATTTGCTATTACCGGTAATTAACATTTTTTAAAGTGCATACCTACATATTAGATTAGATTGGAAAGCCTTTATTAGTGCCACAGTGGGGAAATTTGCAATTGAAATTTTGCAATTTGCAATATGACGACCTGCACACCAATGAAAGCAATATACTAAACCAATTACACCCTTCTCCCTTCGATTTGGGCCAGTTGAAAGCTCTGATGTGATTATGATGTGTCAAGTGAATCGCTCAGCCTGACATCACTCACATAACTCGTGAATTTGTTGGCTTGTAGCATTTCCAGCAGACGGACAAAGGGAACAGCGTTCAACAAATGTGTACATGTTTTTAATCAGAGATGCAAGTTAACTTTTCAAGATGATTTTTTTTTTAAATTGCTGAGTCTTCATCAGAAGAATAATTTCATTTCATCATTATAGTAATCTATATAGCGCAAGCTTTTATTGGTAAAACATAAAAATGTTTTGTTGATTTATTTTTTGGGGCCGGGGGGATTACTGGAAATTGCACACAAATAATTTCTCGTTTTGTTCCCAGTGAAGGTGATAGGGTGACAGCAAAACACTCCAGAGATTGAGATGTGTTACTATCTTGTCATCTGCATCACAAACAGAAACACAGCAGCACCATCAGATTGTCGTTCCATTCCATTGTCAAGCCCAAATAGGGAAAAAAAAACATAAAAAAAGAAAAACAAGGAGCAATCAATGGATCTCACCCCACCTCCAGCTGTATCATCACAATCTATCAGTGTTTAGCAGCCCATCATTTGTTGTGTGAGGGCTTTTTGCTTTTCTTCTCTTTTTTATTTTCTTTCTTCCTCCTCCCGCATTTGCTTGGTGATCCATCAGCCGATTTACCTTATCACTGTGGCCAACCAGCCATTTCGGCATCCATCTGTCTGTCAAACTATATCTTGGCTTTCATTCGTCTAACTAGCGCTCCGTCTCCGCCCTCACCTGTCAGTCATGCGGCTTGCCTCGGCTGCATCGGCCCACTCGGCGATGAAGTCACCAAGTCAAATTTCACTTTGCACTTCATTAGTGCTTTTACACTGTTTCAATGACTGTAACACTTCATTTGAAAAACAAGTTGGATCAAATTGAATACACTTGGTAATAAGATGTGTCCTTACATTACTCATGTTTGGTGGTTGTGGTTTGCATTGCATCCTAATGAGAGGCGTAGGTGATGTTTCATCTGATTTAGCTGTCATTGTCAAAACAATATATATAGTACAGCGGATTCATAGTAATTCATAAAACAGTGCAGTGCAGATCCAAAGCGCTGAAAAATGCAATCACAACAACAAGGACTATTCAGTAACCATCAGATAAATATATTTTAAAACATTCTTTCAAGATAGCTGCAAAAAAAAAAAAAAAAATCATGGAATTGAAAATTTGGGGGCTGCCCGGTGGTCGACTGGTTAGCACGTCGGTCTCACAGTGTAGAGGTGCAGGGTTTCGATTCTGGCTCTGGCCTTCCTGTGCGGAGTTTGCATGTTCTTCTCATGTCTGTGTGGGTTTTCCCCGGGTATTCCGTTTTCCTCCCACATTCCAAAACATGCATGGCAGGTAAATGGAACACTCTAAATTGTGCCTCAGTGTGAGTGTGAGCGTGGATGGTTGTTCGACTCTGTGGGCCCTGCGGTTGGCTGGCAACCGGTTCAGGGTGTCCCCCGCCTACTGCCCGAAGACAGCTGGGATAGGCTTCAGCATGCGCGCAATCCTCGTGAGGATAGGTGGCTCAGATAATTGATGGCTGGATGGATGAAAATTTGGGGTTACATGCTTTTCAATCAACACTATGTGCCTAGCAAAACGTTTATTCCAAGTATTACAATGGGAGTGTGGCAACCTGATTTACCAGCTGAAGACCAAAATGTACTTTACAATGAAAGGTGTGTTGCTCCTATTTGTTCATCCAAAAACAAGGACACTTTTTTTTTTTTTCAAGATAATGGTCAAAGCTCATTGACTGCCATTGACAACTGTAGATGTCTAATATGTGTATTTTAACTGGTAAGGATGGCAGTGAATGAGAATATCTAAACAAATAAACAAATCAATCAAATGTCAAGACACATAATTTTTAATGGACAGCAATAACAAATATTCATTCATTCATTCATTTTCCGAACCGCTTTATCCTCACTAGGGTCGTGGGACAATAACAAATATTTTTGGGGTTTTTTTGGTTTGTTTTTCAGTTAAACATTTTTTAACCTCTCTAATTGGAGATACATACCACTATAGAGTTAAGATATGCTATCATACCATTTATTGCTCAATATTGCTTGATTGAGTTTATCACATCAGAATTAATATATCGCACACTCACAGCCACTTTGGCAATGAACATATTCTGATGTAACGCACATATGGCCAAATATTGTCGCTTTTTTTATTTTTTTTAATGAAAATTATAAAGAACAAGGATACATTTGTGTTATTTTGCAAATAAAAGTACAATTTGGTGTTTAATGTTTTTTGGGCAGCAACAGAACTACATCACTGTCAATCAAATTGAAAACATTATCACCTCTAAGAGATTGTGCAGCTCTAGTATGATTGGCAAACAAAATATATGAGACATCAGAATAGATATAAAAATGAGTATTTTTCTTCTCCGTGTCAAGTTTTGTGTGTGTTTTCCCTAAGATCCTTTCACATGCACTGTGCTATCTTATCTGTGATCTAAATAGCTCCGTCACAGCATCCAAACGGAAGCAAGTCACTGCTTTGGCTCAGCGCGGCACGGTTCAAGCCCCAGTGGAGCAAGCCAGACACTGATGTCAATGTAGTCGGGGGCTCTGGCCTCCCACAGAGGCCCAATCAGTCTTAGAGGATCAGTGACGGGCCCCCCTTAGGCACCGGTGTTCCTTGGCCTGATGGATGACTCTCTCTTCCTGGCTCAGGTCAGAGAAAAGCAGGCTTTGGCGCCTCGCTCCATCTGTGCTTCTGTCCCTGCTTCGTGCATGCCTCGTGGTCGTCGGGCGGTTCGGGAAGCCGCCGAGGCCTCGAAACAAAGCAGAATGCGTACAATAGGCTCTCTTATACACAAAGATGGCTCCGTGTTATAAAATCCCGTTGCACCTGTAAGTCTATGGCCAATATTTGAGAATTCTTCAAAGCATGGAAGAAAAAAAAAAAGTGAAGTCAAATGGCAGGTGAACGGGGATTTCCTCTTGAGGATATTTGTTTCTTTCATGTCTCTACTTAGTTTGAAGCCGGCCTCCTGAAACAGCACCGCTGAGCAGGATAGTCAGGGCTGGGAGTTTTGCCTGGGGCGCTGATGGATTCTAAGTGTTTTTGTAAAACTCTTCATTTGGGCCACGTGTGTCTCGGCTCCCTCCCAGAATGGCAAGCGAAATTGTTCAGATGATTCTACCCAGTTAAGTGGAGCGAGTTCAGGATTTTTTTTTCTCTAAAACCCAAATGGTAACACGAGGAGCGTTAAGGCTTCAAAGAGAATGATTAGCCTCTCACACACTGCCTGTAAAACATTTTCCTTACTGTTTTGGTCGACCAACATTTAGAATTCCCTGCCATCAAACATAACAGCCACAAAGAGATGGGATTTTAGGCATCCTGCAATACCTTAACCAGTGTATTTTCTCAGGCTGGATTTACATTGCAGGTCAAGGTGCCCCGTTCCAATGTTATTCCTATTTCCAGTGAATGAATTAGGATGCCCAAATTGCATATAAATAACAATCAACACAAAGCTGCGGAAGTAAACAGTAATCCGAATATTTACCTTGAGTACGTACTCTTAGTTGGCTTTGGGCCACCTGTGCCACCCATGGATTTAAATGAGGTAACTTGCTTAATAATTGACACCCCTTCACTGTAAGATATTGGGGCCATATTTCTTTGCCTCTGCTTTCACTGTAGTTTAGATTTACGTGTGTGCCGTTGCCTTGGTTTTCTGGTCTTATATGATTCAACAAATGCTCTGGCACAGTAAAATAATTGCTTCCGGCTTTCGAAAAGAAAATAATCCTAAAACATCAATAGAGGACAAATCAACTTTTGGGGGCTTCAGCACGCAAGCAAATTTTTGGAAGCACGTTGGCTTTCAGAAAATCTGTATTCTAAGCAAACAATCAACACAAAATTGGGTGGAGATGAGGCACGAACAAAAAGCTGTCCATTTAGGTTTGAAGAGGAGATTTTTTTGGTGAGGGCTTGTACTTTGATGAACTCTTCGAAAATGTCCCCAATTAAGCCCCAACTGGAAGCAGAAGGGCCATGTTGAATTTCCAAGCCACTTTGCCAACACAGTCTAATGCAGGCGCAGTGTTGCTTCAAAGTTTTGATGATCATTTCAAGTATTTGACATGAAAACGGGAATGCAACAGTCTGTTCGTTGTTCGTACAAGTCACCTTTCTCAGCTTTTCTCAAGCGCCGTATGACTTTTCCCTAAGATCTTTTAAAAAACACACTGAAATTTGACAGTATAAAGAAAAGCCGGCGCCGACAAATGTTTTTGCTTTTATCCGAAACCCAAAGAAAATTACCAGTAGTTCTTCTGAGTTTGGAAAAGCAACATTTGGAGTGGCCGCAACATATGAGAGTGTACAGATGACATGTAACTTGGCTGGGTTTTACATTGGTGAACACGGTGACTTAATGCCTGCTCGATATCGTCACTCTTGTGGTTCTGCTCAAGTTTAGCAGTGCTTCCACCTACTGCCATGCATGCGTGTGGATTGTGCTTGTTTCTACCAGAGTTTGTGTTGCTGAAATCTGAAGGGAGTGCGCAAACGGCAGAGGATGTGCGAGTGTGGGGGCTGCAATTGTCAGTGCGATGTGTTCTGGTGGCATGGCAGAGCTAAGACAGGCCTACATAAACATGCTGAGGCAAGATACTGAAATTCACCCACTATGTACACACTCTGTGCTCTGTGTTTTGTCTTGTTTTTCCCACTGTGTAGTTTTGCTCTGCTAAATCCCCTCCCCTTGTTACTGGCATTACCTCTCGTGTTTACTCTGAAAAGCTGGCCTTCCCTGATTTGAAAACCCTTGGGCACAGAAAGCAATAAAAATCCTAAAACAGGAATTTAACCTGGACATCGGCACGAAATATCCCGGTATTGAGACTCGGCATGCGCATTCCCACTTTGACGCTTTGTGTACACGAATGCGAGGGGCAAGCGGGGTTTAGCTGACAGTGTGTTGAGATAAACGGTGATAAGCAGAGAGCACGGTGACCATAACACATGCAATCACTTTTGACAGCGCGGGATGTGGTTAATCTCTTCATGTCTCTATCACTACTCTATCTCAGCGGGTACCGTGATGTGCTTGCCTGGCGAAGTTGCCGACTGACCCAGTTAGTGAATGCGGCCATTATGAACCCCACCCTCCGTAGCCACGACCCCCCTCCTCTCCCTCTTCCTCAACAACGGCATCTCACGACTTCCCTCCCCTGAATTCCATTCACGTTCCCGGTTGCTTTTGACAAAAAATAAAAAATAAAAATCTAGGCTCTCAACTGCCACTCAAAAAATACCACGTCAAAAAAATCCAGCCTATTCCTTCAACACTCAGTACACTCAGTTCAAACTCTGAAGGGAACGTCACCCGACTTTGACGTGAATGGAATCACAGCGCTTGCTTGGATGCAAATGTTTATTTTATGAGTTGAGTAGGAAAAGAACATTCAACCATCGAGAAGATTTGATGAGTTACAATTTCTCATGAAAAAAAGGAAGGTGGTATCTCTTTAAATGTCACAAAAATATACATTTATAGAATGTAAAAACAAACACACAAACATTAAAAAACGCAAATAGTTAATAGACTGCTATAATTTCCCCCCTTAGTATTTTTTCATAGATTTTCAGCATGTTGAGTTCCCACACTTACTACTGTGCTTGTCATCATCGTATCCCACCAAGGGACAACCTGGATAACATCTCTCTTGCCTTTTGCGTGTTTATATGTACGACAAAGGGCTTTGATTAAATTAGAATTTACTAACATCCTAAAAAAGATCAAGATGTCTGGTGGGACACACTGCGGTCATCGATCACCGTGAATTTCGTTCGAGTCTTATCTTCCATCTTCATTTCACATGCTTCTTAAATCACGGTGGGACAAACAATACACAAGGAATAAGGGCAACGTTTTCCCTTTTTCCTCCACCGGCCAGTGGCTTTTTTTTCTCCAGTTGAGCTATTTCCGATCCCGCGGTACTTGTTGGGAGTGATTACTCTTCCTGCCGAATCAGGAGCTGTGTTTGCCGCAACTGTAGTTTTGCGATACCCGGGCCATAACTTTTGCCTCGAAGAAATAGCTCCTCTCCTCCAGCATTCCATTTATACGCCATATCTTGTCCCCGCGTAGGGAGTTCCATTACTCTGGAGCGCAGGGAGGTGGGGAGGGGCTGAGGAAAGGTGCGAGGGAGATGAAAAGAGGTGATAGAAGGTTATGGCTCTGGCTAGAGATGCTCTCCTTTTTGACAGCACGCCAAAACACAACGTGTCGGGCCTTAGATTTCTTCAAATTTATGATGTTTCACCTCATCAAAGCAGGAAGTGCAAAGTGAGGAAGCGAGTGTGTCAGAAATAGGAAGGAAGAGAAATCCATTTGTTCATTAGAAAAGGGGCACATTCTTTCTGCGACATTTACATACCCGTCTCAGGGTCTGCTTTCAATGTCTTCTCATCGAGATTTATTCAGAAAATGGACAAAAAAATAAAATCATTTGGCTTCGACTAGAATATGTAACCAGACAAAATGGCTTGCATAATGCTATCCTGCCGCCAACACATTAAACAAAAAAGTATACCTGAATACTGCTCTGCCACACAATCACCACATTTTGCTATCGTTTAATTGAATGAGTTAATGGCCAATATTTAGTTTTCATGTATCCTATTTTCTCGAAAATCTATACCATTGCTCAATCCACACGTGGATGTCATTTTTACAAATTATTGACCAATCTACAGTGTTGAAAATAGCTTGCACGCATTGATAAAATGAGAAAACCTTTATTTGTCTCGCATTGGAGGAATTCCCGATTTACAGCAGCAAAATTATGTAAGGGAGAAAGTAGAAGACAAAAGTATATAAATAAATTCAAATATAAAATATAGGGCGGCCCAGTGGTGCACAGTGCAGAGGTACCGGGTTCAATTCCAGCTCCGGCCTCCCTGTGTGGATTTTGCATGTTCTTCACGTGCCTGCTTGGATTTTCTCCAGGTACTTTGGTTTCCTCCCACATTCCAAAAACATGCATGGCAGGCTTATTGAACACTCCAAATTGTCCAAATTGAGTGTGAGCTTGGATGGTTGTTCGTCTGTGTCCTGCGATTGGCTGGCAACCGGTTCAGGGTGTCCCCTGCCTACTGCCCGAAGATGGCTGGGGTAGGCTCCAGCACCCCCCGCGACCCTTGTGAGGATAAAGCGGATCGGAAAATGGATGGATGGAGATAAAATATAAATGTAAGCATATTAAAAATGGGTGAGTGAGGATGATTCCAGGTTTTCAAGACCATCTATTCCAGGGATCGGGAACCTTTTTGACTAAGAGATCTATGAAAGCAAAATACTTGGAAATGTATTTCTGTGAGAGCCATACAAAAAAAAAATCCTCGTCTCACCCCTCGGGTGGTGTCCGTCCCTCATTCAGCTCGGGTCCTCGACCAGAGGCCAGGAAGCTTGAGGGTTCTGCGCAGTATCCTTGCTGTTCCCAGCACTGCACATTTCTGGACTGAGATGTCCGATGTTGTTCCCGGGATCTGTTGCAACCACTCATCTAGTTTGGGGGTCACTGCTCCGAGTGCTCCGACCACCACAGGCACGACTGTCACCTTTACCTTCCAGGCTCTCTCCAGCTCCTCTCTGAGCCCTTGGTATTTCTCGAGTTTTTCGTGTTCCTTCTTTCTGATGTTTCCGTCACTTGGGACCGCTACATCCACTACAACGGCTTTCCTCTGCCCTTTATCTATGATCACGATATCTGGTTGGTTCGCCATTACCATCTTGTCAGTCTGGATCTGGAAGTCCCACAGGATCTTCGCTGTCATTCTCCACCACCTTCGGAGGTGTTTCCCATTTTGACGTTGGGGTTTCCAGTCCATACTCCGCACATGTTTCGGCAGACTATGCCAGCCACCTGGTTATGGCGTTCCATGTAGGCTTTCCCTGCCAGCATCTTACACCCTGCAGTTATGTGTTGGATCGTCTCAGGTAGCCTCTTTGCACAACCTCGACCCCTTCAGTGCGGACTACCTTTCCTCTCTTAGTCACCATCCGACTACATTTCTCAAGCCCGAATGACATCCCGATGTCGCCGCTGTAGATCCTGGTTGTGTGGATCAGGGAGTCTATGTC
>CAAKHF010017970.1:0-14499 GCA_901007745.1 Hippocampus kuda | reverse complement strand
AGAGAGAGAGGGACAGAGAGAGAGAGAGAGAGAGAGAGAGAGAGAGAGAGAGAGAGAGAGAGACTGGAGCGACTGGTCAGGAGGGCCAGTTCTGTCCTTGGCTACTCCCTGGACACTTTGGAGGAGGTGGGCAACAGGAGGATGCTAGCTAAGCTAAAAACTATGATGGACAGTCCCTCCAGCCCACCCCGACAGCACTGGGCAGCTCCTTCAGCCAGAGACTGTTACACCCGCGCTGCAAGAAGGAGCGGTACCGCCGCTCGTTCCTACCGACTGCTGTCAGGCTGCTGAATAATAATAAAATTACGTGAAAAACAATTGTAAATAGCACAGCCACTTTATCTATATTTATATTGCACTTAATTGAACCGTGTACATTGAAACTGAAACATTTATTTTGTGAATGCAAACAGTTTTTTTTCTTTCTTCCTTCCCCCAATTTTGCTGCTGGAGACTGTAAATTTCAAATTTCCCCAGTGTGGGACAAATAAAGGATATCTTATGTGTATGTGTGTGTGTGTGTGTGTGTGTATATATATATATATATATATATATATATATATATATATATATATATATATATATATATATAGCGATTGGCTGGCAACCAATTCAGGGTGTCCCCCGCCTACTGCCTGGAGACAGCTGGGATAGGCTCCAGCACCCCCCGCGACCCTAGTGAGGATAAAGCGATTCGGAAGATGAATGAATGAATGTGTGTGTGTGTGTGTGTGTGTGTGTGTGTGTGTGTATATATACACATACATACATATACACACACACACACACATTGTGCATCTATACATCATACACAAATATATACACAAACATGGATGCAGACATGATTATTTTTGCATTTGGTAATAAAGATATAAGGATACTAGTGTGTGGTGAGTTACCCAATCTATTCCGGTTTAAAGACAAATGATAACTGAAGAGCCAAAAGGCACATCCACATCTTTATTGTTGAAGTGCTTATTTTAGAGAACTGTTTGGTAGCCAACATGCAGTCTGGATGTAAAGCCCTTAAATGCAAAGTGGAGACAGCTGTATAAATAATATGTGCACTGTATGGCATGTAAAATATATACTGTATTGTGTATACTACTGTGTATATTTATATGTATAAAACATGCTTGAAGGTTAAAGGCGATCGCACGTACACAAACACACTCTGTGTCTCTCCACTTGCTATATAAAAGCCACATCCAAACACAATGTGCCCAAACTAACATCTGGTATCTTTTAATACAAAATTATCACAAGAATCACCTTTGAAGCAAAACTTTGAATGCAACAGTGCTTTTCAGTACGTCAACTGGACTCTGCTTTTTGGTATACTTCCTTCAGTTTCGTCGTCATGAATGACGCACATCTTAATGTGTCGCAGTGTACGTGCGTGACAGCAGACATGCAAGGTCATTCGCTCTCTTGGTGATTAACAAAGCACTTCAGACGAGTAAATTTGGATCCAAGGAATACAATGCTTGTGTCTTGACTCTGGTACATGCCAGTTTTTACATTCAAACAACAGCAGGTGCTGAGCTCGGATCAGGAAAAGCAAGGAGGGCACATCCCTTTAATTCAGTAAAACAATAAAACGCTGAACTGACAGTGCAGAGCGGTGGGATTAACAGGAGCCGTCATTCAAAGTGTTTTCTGTTCACGTCGGACAGAAAAGATTGCAATAAAACAGCGCTTTGGTGGCTCTTTCGCTAAAGTCGCTTCTTCAAGTTTCTGTGAGCAGTGTAAACACATCTGAAAGCTATGCTGAATGTCAAACGGTGCTGAACTACACCAACAACTAAAAGGATTTTTATTTTTATTTTTTGTGTTGTTTTCCACAGGACACCCCTTCATGTTACTGACAACGATAACGCACAACATATTTTTTGGCAACAGTCCACAATGAAGAAGAAGGTAGGAGATGAGCGTCCTTCAATCAAGCGTTGCGGAATGCACAACTCGTCTTTCTCTGTGGAAGCCCCGAATCCCTCCGAGACGCACTTTAAAGTCTGCGTCAAATGCTCCCGCGTCGCGTCGAGGGCTACCAAGCTCTCGAGCGGCCACGTCACCTTGAATAGAGATGAGCTGGAAGTCGTGGCGTCAAGCAGGAGGGTGACTTGTGGAAAGGTGAAGGTCAGTGTGCTTTTTGGCCAGTGGAGCTTTGTCATAAAGTCTTCATTTTAAGAGGGAGCACCTTCAAGACGCACGCACTTTTCCTGCACAAGGTTAGCTAGAGCAAGACAAAAACAGTTGTAGTTTAAAAAATTTGAGTTACAGAAGTGAAAGACAAAAACCCTGCCATCTACTTCATTTACTGTCTTTTAATTTGGATTTGCACTACAAGTCAAATGAATTCTATTTTTTTTTTTTTTCAGGTGGGGCGGGTCGTCAAAATATGCATGATAGGGGTCATGGGGGGAAGCACATGTACAGAAATTCAAGGTTGCCATCTTCAAAATACACCGACTGGTTACATTTAAAAGATACTCACTGTGAAATTTTAACAGTAAATATGCTGACATGAATGTCTACCCTTAAAGAAGCAAAATAATTGCCCACTGCAGCCAGGCCGGCAGGGTAATGCTGAGATGAACCTCATTGAAATCAAGTGGAGGGAAGACGAGTCAGCCCAGGCCAGGGGTCGGCAACCCAAAATGTTGAAGGAGCCATATTGGACAAAAACATAACAAAACAAAACAAAAACAAATATGTCTGGAGCCACAAAAAAACAAAAACAAAAGCCTTCTATAAGCCTTGCAATGAAGGCAACACATGCTGTATGTATCTATATTAGCCTACTATCAAAATGACTAAGTTGGCGACAAATACTGTATTTTTCCCTGCACTGCATCCTGCAGAGCAGGGGTGCCCAACCTTTTTTGACCGAAGATCTACTTTTCGATCAACCAACCTTCCGCGATCGACCCGTTACCGCACACGCGCACGAACTTACACACGCATGCCGACCTACCTTCGTCGAGACCAGACACAGAGGCATTTGACGCATTTTTGCAGCGTGTTAACTACGTAGCTCACGTGTACCGTTTTAAAATGCTTCTCCACATTCCCACTCTTTGCCAGTACCCTCTGCGAATTGTACATTAAAGGCCGTTTTTTGCCTGGCATCCCACCCTGCTAATAGAAACGTGTGTCGCAGGCTATGACGCACATCTTCGTTGACAGAAATTTTGAAATTTAAATTTTATTCTACACATTTTTACAGAACTAGAAAATGTGAAGAATGTTTGTGTCATATTTTTCCTCCTACATAAACCATATTAAAACTAAAAATATATTTCCATTTTCAAACATTTTTTAAAAAGCTTTGGGAAGCCACTAGGGCGGCGGTAAAGAGCCGCATGCGGCTCCGGAGCTACGGGTTGCCGACCCCCGGCCCAGGCCAACCAGCCAGTATTGAACATTTCTTGTTGATATTCCTGATTACTTCCATGTCGTCACCGCCTGGTTTTGACACCAGTGGAGTTATTTATGTGCCAATTCGGCACCTGCGCATGCAGCAACATTGCTTCTCCCAGTGTAAACAGTTATATATGTTCGCGAGTAAATCCCGCCTGCCACTTGAAAAGTACATAAGAACATACAGTCAACAGAATCAAACATGATGGAAAGCCATCTGAGCATTTATTTGATATGATAAATCCAGTTTCGGATCCATGTTCCATGGACACTCTTCATCCTCACCGGTCAAATTATTCAGCACACAAGTACAATGGGTGCAATAGAAAAACTGTATTTGTAGTCATGTTTTCATTTTCCAAGACGTGTTCCGCTTTTGGGCTACACGACTGAACCTGACAAGAACTACTGACAGCTTCCCTTTCAAGGATGTTAAATAAATGCTCAAATGACTTGTTCGGTGTCCTTGCAAAATAATGATCTACAATAATAGTCAATAAAGATCGCAAGGCAATGAAATAATCACTTTAGTCACCGCACAGTCCATCCTCAGAGCAAGCGTTCATTTAAGCACCTCAAGCTGATACATGCTTTGAGCCCAACGTGCAAGTTGCCCACCACCGCAAAATGACCCAAGATGACAGAAACATGGGAGAAATCATCTAGTACCATAGTCCACTGCTGGAGTTTTCTCGCATCAATTTGAGGCCATTTGATCTAGTGAATGAAACATTTTTTTTTTAAATGAGTCAAACGATATGCAGAAGGTCCCCCCATCGCAAATAATTGCAAAGTCCTTAAACGGGGGAGAATAGTAGAACATCAGCAGAGGAGATCCAAATGATGAAGACGGCAGTCTGACATGGGTAAAAATCTGGAGTACGTGATTGTCATGCACATTCTGGACAAGGGTATTTGTACACCCTCAATAAACTGAAAACAAAATAACAGCACTTGCATTCTTCTCTGTGGGATTCTTCCCCAAAAATTGTGAACACAAGAGGCTTTGTCAAAACTAACTGCATCCATTTGAAAGCACACATTTGTCAAAGTAAACAATAGATAATTGTTTCATCTAAACTTCTCTATGTACAAACTTTTACATTTTTATGTACTTTACGATGTATTTCTCACAGGGCTATTTTTTTTTAACCAGTATTGATACCACACCTATGAACTTCAATTTAATTGTTATGAATTTTCTTTTCAAAAGGGGAACATTGGAATTGCACAAGAGACCATTATTTTTGATGACGTCACAAAAACACAACTTGAGTGTTCCATAACTTTTCCAGGTTTTTCCAAGCTCATACGAACACTGTACAACAAACAACAAAGATTTTCTAGGGACGTGCAACATACTTTACTAGCTTCCAGTTCATTTTTTCCCCTCAGTATTAGTTGGCCCGAAAAATCATGACACCCTCTACTGGTTGCCGCATGAAATGAAAATTCAGATGCCGCCGGAACAGCAACTACACCAAGGATTTGTTCGGATTGTTTCCCTGGCTTTTGTTGTGTTTAGGCTCAGATTGTAGAAACTAAAAGTGAATTCATTCTGCATTTACCCAAGAAGGTGGTGTTTTTCTTTTATTTTAAGTCGTTTGTCACCCCTACAGCAAGGCGCATCTCACACCTTTAAAAACGTGTACCTATTCAACAGGATATTGACGTGAACAACATTTACAGCACAAGATTGACAACATGCTTAGCAACTTAAAAAAAGTGGAACAACTTTAACTACCTGCTCTTGCTGGTGGGGAGCTGTCGGCTGGCTCTCCTAATGGACTGACTGGGTTGGACTTTCATGGAAGTGCGTGGTGAGGAGCGTGAAAAGTTCTCCGGGGGTGGCGGCTTCTTGGGAATCTTCTTAACCAGGCGGCTCACCCACTTTTGCTGCTCCTCCTGAGACATGGCAAGCAGCAGCAGGTTCTTCGCCGTCGACACGTCATAGTTCACTGAAGTGCAAAGTACATATTATTAATATGCTTGGGAAAAAAAATGGCCTTGATCAAATCTACCTTTGCAAGGAGCAATGATCTCCTCCTTTTTGTCCATATGGTCCTTGTGGCACTTAATGTGGCAGCGTCGACATTCCAAAGCAGGCGGAGGCTTGAACATGTTCCATAGCGGTTTGGTGCATGCCTCACAGTTGGTGGGGAAGTGGTACAGTGTGGGGATGAACTCGTGGCCTTTGTGACAGATGTAGCTGGACTTTTCACCGATTGGCAGCGGCTCTACAGGATATTCGGGCTCCTTTTTGCTCTCCCCTTCATTGGCGTAAAGAATCTGAACAACCAAAAGAAAGGCAGGATTCAGGTTGTGCAATTGTCTTTTCCACTTTAACTCACGGCAATCATCCTTCTCAAATAATCAAGGTTTCCATTTTAGGGCACTTTTGGATGTCCTGGTCAAAGCACTTGAGTTATTCTTTTTAATCAATTCAGGTTTAGTGTTGACGTCTGCACATCAGCAATTATATTGTTGAAACACTGTATTTTCCGGATTATAAATCTTTTTTTTTAAATAAAAAAATATATATATCAAGTTTTTTTTTCATAGTTCGGGGGGTGCAATTTAAACTCTGGAGCGACTTATGTGTGAAATGATTAACACATTATATCATTTTACATGTTATTTTCACATTAAATCATGTCAATATCAAGCAACATGTTGATCTTTGTCAGAACTACCGAAAATCTCGAGTGAATTGAAAATTAAAAAAACGAGGAGGTAAAGTGATTCCCCAACATCTTCGCCTCGTAGATCAAAGACCTGAAACGATGGCAAACATGATTTTGGTGGACTTCTACTCAGTACGAGTCTGGCATAGCAGAATGGAAAGAAAATGGTGGCCGGTGAGCTTGATTTTGTAACATACCTAAACTTTGTGAAAATAAATAACCAGTCGCCTCAGTGCAACACTTGCTGTAAGATTATATTGCTCAAACTAATGTAATTAACGCCTATGGTTACATAGAGTACATGCTGTACATGTAAAGGAACTCCCTCTGACTTGCTGGCTTCTGATTTTAGCTGGCGCCTACCCTCAGCATTGCGTTTAAGTCACAATCAGATACTGTATGTAAAGCAAAATGTCAAAATGCCAATAATGAGCCTGCTGACAAGTTAAATTAGATCTAAAAAAAATGTCATAACATTTGATAACAGTGCACATTATTGTTGCCTAACTAGGGGCTGCCTAGTTATCAGCATGACAACTGAAATGCATGCACTCCACGACAGTATTAGTTTGTGAGGGGGTTTTTTCGATGCTACATTTACACTGTATGAATAATGAATGAATTGAGGTAGCAGCTCTACATTATCCGCTAATACATATTTGATCGGAACAGCTAGGGGAGGAGGGATGTAAACAACAGTGCACATTATAATGCACACAACAGTGTTCGTTCCTTGAAAATGTCTTTTACTACTAGATATTTAGAATGGTCATTTTCCTCTGGATAATTGTGTTGCATTGTATTTTCTCTTTCAAGCAGTTAATACTTCTAAGGTTAAAAGAAAGAATAATATATCAGTAACTATCAATATCGACTGATATGAAATAGATCACAACACATTCTTCAGCCATTTTGTCCAGCCCTCCCATAAATAACATGCACACTGTAAACACAATTTTTTTGATGAAAGCTAAATGATTTTTGGGCTACTTCCCCACCACACTCTGAATACTTTTGGAGGCAAGTGTGTCTTCTAATAAAGTGACTGTGCCCGAATGCCCGGTATACAATCTCAATGATTTAAAGAGTGAAGTTGCAATCACAGACCTGGAATATTCTTGGAATGTCTTTGGCATCAGCTCGGTACACGTCTGTTTGGGTGACAGGCCTCACGTGGAAGAGTTTGCTGTGGAGAGACAAAATAAATAAATAAAATAAAACACACACACGCACAGATACACACTGCTGGGTGATTCACGCTCACTCTCAGGAAGTAAATTACTCGTGAATTTTCATACGACTCTGCAGTTTGATTCAAGTGCTGTACTCACTCTATATCAAGCACCATATAAGGGATGGACTGCTCTTTGTCTTGCTCACTCTTGTAGAAGAGAATCTTCTTGCTGCTCACAACAACATACTACAGCAAGTGATAAGAACATGGTAAAAAAAAAATGAACACATTTCCTGATCTTTCACATATCAGTTTGAAATGTTTACCTTTTTTTCCCATCCAAACTTCTTGGTGTTGTTCCGCACAGGGAGGGACAGCCACCCTTCAAGCCTTGTTTCTAAGTGAAAAAGAAAGACTCATGGAAGTATTATTTAAATCTCCAGCTGAACTAAATCTGAGTTAATTTTTTTTAATGTATTTTTGTGAATCTGGGTTTTTGGTGATCTCTATTTTTTACCTGTAAAGGCATCATCAGCATCAAAGTCCGGACCACTACTGACGCTGGCAGAGTCTATTGACTGAACACTGAGTGATTGGAGGAGATTCCGCAGCTGCTCGATGTCACTGTCTTTACTGTCCAGAGCCATCTGAAGCTCAATTCGCATCTGACTCTCATCGGCCAGTTGCTACAAAGTACAATTGAAACAGGTGTGATCAAATATACTGGGAGAAGGCTGTATTTCTTTGCACCTGCGTCGACATGAACTTTGAAAAAGGATGCGTCGACCTTTGTGGTGCAGATCATCCAAAACATCTCATGAAGAATGTGAAACCAAGCTGTGACTGTTCGACTCACCGCCTGCATTTCGTTGATCTCTCGCTGATATTTGATGATGGTACTATTGAGTTTTTCCTTTTCCGATCTCAGCTCCAGCTGCAGCTTTCTGTTCTCTTTCTCCTTGCGGCGCATGTCTGTGTCATTGCCACGGCGACTACTTCCGCCCCGGACCTCCTTCCTGTTCATGATCTCTGCCAGCTTGTTGACAGCCTGTAAGATGGACATTTGTGTTGTTATTTTTTTTAATCAAACTTCTGAAATGTATTGGTGTAAAAGAAGTGTCTTGCAATGTTGAAAGAAACACAGCTTTGCATGGCCGTTGTTAGACATAGCAACATAACAAGCCTGAGTTTTCAGCGTCCTCTCAGACTGCAGCTGCTTCTCAAATGTGTGCTTCATCTGATTGATCTGCTGCTCCCAGTCCTTTGACTTCTCTGTTTCTACATTCCAAAAAAAGGCAACAATGGTTATTTGTGTTTGCAGTATGTATGTTAAACCAAACTATAAATACCTTCTTGGGTTTCCTTCATTTTGTTGTTGAGCTCTTCCTTCTCATTGGCCAAGTTGGCGACATCACTGGTCAGGGTCCGATTGGCTTCTTCCAACTGTAACATCAACAATATTGCAAGAGATATGGTGAGCTGTGTGTGTCAATTATGCAGGTAACCTTTACCAGAATTAAATGCCTCACAAATGCATACCAAATTGATGGTGATGTCCTTCTCAGACAATTCCTGACGATGGCGGGCCATCATCTCCTTCAGCTCCAGCTCCTTCATGATTTTTTCCTTCTCCAGATCAGAGTATTGCTCCTCAGCAATTGAGCGAGCGAGCTGCTCTGAGTCAGCCTTGGTCAGCGTGATTTCCAGCTGGGCAGCCAGAGAATCCCTGAAAGAATCACAAAATGAAAGGCCAACCAATAGTTATCCGCAAATCTACGACATAAATACTTTGTACTACTGTCCCGTATTGGCCCGAATATAAGACGGCCCTGGTTATAAGACGACCCCCTCTTTTTCAAGACTCAAGTTTGAAAAAAATCAAATCTTAATATCTTAATCTATCAATTGTTTGAAGACTCTGCCTCATTTATCACCATCATCTTGAAGTTTACATCATAACGCCTCCTCAGCTGCCGGTTAACCTGGCCGATCTTCGACCCACTTTTCTCCAGATTGTCGCTACATTTCTCCATTTTCTGTTATCTCTTCTATTATTTTCTTCTCTTTTCTTTCTTACCACTATTTTTTATTTTACTTCTTCATGCTACCGCTATTTTTTATTTTTATTCTTCGTGACAGGGGTTCGCTTTGGCCTGGGGAGTCAAGTTCAGCATTCGCTTCAATGATATCTGGCGCCATCTAGCGTCGTGAATGGGTATAATGTCTAGACCCCGAATATAAGATGATCCCCACTTTTTCAGTCTTATTTCAATGAAAAAAACACTGACTCATATTCAGGCCAATACGGTACATCCAGCCTGTGATTTAGAATTTGAATTATCAGCACCTTATCACTTATACCTCGAGAAGGACTGGTAAGTTGAACAGTGCTATTTTTTTGTATGTACCATTTCTAATATATAGTCGAGGAAAATATTACATGCATGGCACATTAATAAGTATGAACACAGTTGTGTGTAATTATTTTTGGAAATCTATCCAGCCAGCTATAATCACTTGATTTATAAAGTTACATGGACTACTACTATCAGTACAATCTTCAGTTACACAGGTACCACTAGATGCTGCTGTTAGCAACATAATGCCAATAGAGAAAAACTTGCTGGCTGCAGCAAATGCCCAGATGCCAGAGATTCAATACTATCATGGTCATTTGTTGGTTTGTTCGTCAGGATTACAGAAACACAAAAATGCTTTGAAAAGTTAAAACACCTCTCCTCCTGTAGTTCCCGAAGAGATTGCTGCACTTCTTTATGGAGTTTATTTCTCTCCTCGCATTCCTCTTTTAGTTCACGAACCTGGGTCTTATACAAAGTCTGGAAAAAACAAAACGCAGGTCAAATACAAGATTGCTGTACAAATGATTATGCATTGCTTTAATGTGAGGGTTTTTTTTTTTTTGAAGAATGTATAATTGGTCGACTGCTTTTGGTCTGAACATAAAGAGATGTATTAGATGAAAAAAATAAAACGGCTGCCGATATTCCAACAGTAGATCATATTACAAAAATAAAAATACAATTAACGTATTTTTAATGAGTGAAACGCTTTAAAGGGATCATCAGCTCATTTTATGTATATTTTTTAATTTGATCAGGATAAAGATATGAGCTTGCATGTTCAATTACAGTACATCAATTCGTTTTGGAGAAATCAATAGAAAACTAACAAATTCAAAATCGCTCAATGGAAATGTGCAATATAGCCACACCCCACTCCAGCAAGCTCCAAAAGGAGGCGGGCCAATTTGTGATATATCTCATCCCCCCCCCCCAAAATATCACTCCAGATTCTTTTATGGAGGTGAATTTTAGTGCCGACATCATTTTTACATACGGAGCTATTATACACTGCAAGTGCCAAGGATCAGCCCACTCAAGGGTCCCTTTAAGGGGTATCGACTCACAGAAAAATACTGTTCAGCTTCTAACTGGTCTTGAAGTTCCTTCATTTGCCCGTCTGCGTCTTGTCTTTCTCTGTAAACAAAACAGGGGCATTTCCTTTATGATCCATCCTCTCTGCAGGTCTAAATATAAAACATGCATCAAAGTAAGCGATAACAAAAATTTCACTGACTTGCGCAGCTCCTGGTTCTGTTTTTCCAAGCTACGTTTCATGTCCAGTAGGTGATTCGTTTCTTGCTTAAGCTGCTTTTCGGACGTTCGCAGAGAGTTCAGTTGTTGGTTCTGGGCCTTTAGGTCGTTCTGAGTCAGGTTACGTTTCTGGGTCTCCTGCTCAATCTTCAGCGTCAGATTTTTCACCTGTAGGCACGGACAGGAGTAAATGCTGCCAAATAGACAAGACTGTGTTCTCCTTCTGTTATATATTCCGCCTTTCATCAGTTTCCACTTTAACAAACCCACCGATTGTTAAAACTATGCGAGTCCCAATAAAGCAATACCTGACTGTTGTGTTCTGTCAGTGTATACTTAAGTGGTCATTTCCATTCAACTCATAACTAACCTCCAAGCAGTGAATAAATTCTCACTCACCTCCTCCGTGAGGTGGTCTTTGTGTCTGCGCAGCTCATCCAGCTTCTGAAGGGCTTGTTTATAGTCACAGTCCATCATGCTGCTGTGCTTCTCCTGTTGAAGTATTCTGTTCTCCAGCCGCAGTTTGGCTGATCGCTCCTCTGCCAGCTTCTGCTCCAACTCTGGGTCGTGTCAAGGATACATCAAGATATATACCAAAGGGACACTTCACGCTGGTATTTAAATGTTTCATACACACTTCATTGACAAAAGATTTGGAAAAGATAAACTTTGTGAATCTTACCCTTCATGGACTCTGATTTGGCACCCTCGATGGTTACTTTCATCTTGTTCTTGTCTGCCAGCAGAGCCCTGGTGGCTTTATGGGAGCTTTCCTCCTGCTCTAGCCCCTGCTGAAGCACCTTGAGTTTGTAGGTCAAATCGATCTCTTTGTTGCTCTTCTCCTGTGCACAAGCGCAAACGTGATTTTTTTTTTTTTAAACACACAGTATACTACGCTGGAATAGTCACCCATGCCGCAGTGGGGATACCAAAATGACAAAATATTAACAGCCCAGAACCAAGTGCGGAATGATTAAAGAGAGAGTTAAGTTTTAAACAGTCATGTGCAGTATTGACTCTAACCTTTTCCAAGTCAGTGAGCTTCTCTTGAAGATGCCTCTTCTCAGTCTCCGTTTTGGAAAGAGCTCGTTTCTGCCGCTGTACCTCCTCTTCAAGGCCAGAGATGCGCCCTACAAAATGGATATGTTGAGTAAATATTTCACACAACACATCCTTTCACCTTCTCTTTGAATAATATATAACCATAGAGGGTTTAAAATTGATTGACATCCGGATAAGTACAGCTAGTGTGTACTTTCGGTGCAATCAAATTATGACAAATGGCAGCAGTAATGAGTAAACTTGTGTTTTGTTTGGGGGGGGGAGGTGTTTTGTTTGTCATATTTCACTGATGAAATTTCTCTCAGAAACAACGCAAAGCCAGTAAGTGATTACCGACCGGGAGAGAAATAATTGCTGAAGTGTGAAGAAAAACGTCGTACATGTGTGCCTCTGCTGGGAATTTCAATGCTTTATATACTGTTCATAATGGAGCACTGCTCCTCTAAATCTTCTTCATGACATAAAGGATATAAACCATGGTCCTATTGTCTGAGATCCTTTCCTATGGTCTGCACTGCAGGTCAGAAGAGATCCAGAGATAAGGCCTCCGATTTCACAGCTTCAAATATGCACAAAAAGGGGTTTTGTCTAATAGATCATTTTAGAAGTCTTGAAATGAAAAGATCACAGGGTCGTCCGACTGTCAATTTTCTAATCTAAACAATATGTGTGTGGTTAATAATGATTTCATTTCATCAATGCTTTTTTTAGCCACTGTCTTTGTATCCTGGTGAAATAAAAAAATCTTAACGATCACAGCGCCACACCTCAGTTTATACAACAGGATGGCGGACTGCCTGTGTGCACAGCAATAACTACAATAACTGTGGGCGGATAACCTGATGGCTTGAACCAAGACTTGCTAGAATACTGTTTTCTTTACTGTTTGAATCTTCAGACAAACTATTAACGCATGTAGCGTATATTTTCAGACCATAGTTTTTTCCAGTTTTCAAGGCTCTCAATATTTTTTTTTCTTTGCAAAGCATTTTTGCAAATCAGTGGAGCAGCGTTTTTTTCTAATGCAGGTTAATCCCAGGGATGTGAAGCAAGGGTTCGCTTAAACAATAAAAAAAAAAAAGACAATGTATTGAATGAATATTGATTTACAATTACGAATATATATGTAAATATATCATAAAACTTTGGATCAGATTCATTGTATTAACATTCTTTTCAATTGGAATATTTATCTCGATTTACCAATGTTTCGAGTTTCAAACGTAGTCACGGGATGAAGTAACTTTGTAAATTGAGCAACTAAAGTATGTACTCAGGCGTGAAGACTAAACACCGGATATGGTGGCTCTGATAGCTCTTAAGGACGGAATAAAATATGTTCAGACTGTAGTTCATTTTTAGCGCTTATCTGTATAACACACTTCCTATTGTACTTGTGGGAAAAGAGAAGCTCGCTCTTTGCTACCTCAAATATCTCTTTGGTCTTTTTGTACTGCTCTAAGTAAGTTAACTACTCTGCTTGAACTGCGATCACGAATACATTCATTCATTTATTTTCCGAAACGCTTGATCCTCACTAGGGTCGCGGGGGGTGCTGGAGCCTATCCCAGCTGTCTTCGGGCAGTAGGCAGGGGACACCCTGAATTGGTTGCCAGCCAATCGCAGGGCACACAGAAATGAACAACCATTCGCGCCCACACTCACACCTAGGGACAATTTTGAGTGTTCAATCAGCCTGCCATGCTTGTTTTTGGAATGTGGGAGGAAACCAGAGGACCCGAAGAAAACCCACACAGCCCGGGGAGAACATGCAAACTCCACACAGGAAGGCCGGAGCTGGAATTGAACCCTGTATCTCTGCACTGTGAAGTCAACGTGCTAACCACTCGACTACCGGGCCGCCATCATGAATACATATTGTCGGTCAAATTGCTGTGCTGAGTAAAGCATTCATCATACGTACCCAGCAAGTCACTGATGGTCTCTGAGCCCTGGCTGTGCTCCCTGCGTTCTGTCTCCAGGGCAGCCTGCAGGCTGATGCATTCCTTCTCTAGGCTTAACTTGCTACGTTCCAGTAGACAGCATTTGTCCTGCAGCTCTCGCGTGTTCACCTCCAGCTGCTGTAGCTGTTTGCTGTTCTCTGTCTGGTTTTTACGGAGCCTTGTTGCAGACTCAGATTCAGCCCGCAACAAGATGTTGGCTTCTTCCAACTGACAGAGAACAATTGTGAGGTTTACAAAACTCCTCCAAGGTTCATAACAAAGCTTTTGAAGTCTTGAGCAGGTCTAAAGCAGGGGTGCCCATTACGTCAATCGCGATCGACCGGTAGATCGCGGACTGGTCCCAAGTCGATCGCGAGGGGTGTAGAGGAGAAAAAAAAAAGTCTCATTTTCACAAAAAGTATTTAAAAAAATAAAGCAGGTAAATCTTTAACCTATGGTGGCGCGTGACCTGCGCCACCGGAAGTTGTTAGCGCTCAGCAATCTGCAATTGCAGCTTGTGATCAGAGCTGTTGCGCTATATCTTTTATCGTTATTATTCTCATTCAGAGTTTGTTTCGTGTTCAATTCACTGAGGGCAT
>CAAKHF010017966.1:19629-37830 GCA_901007745.1 Hippocampus kuda | reverse complement strand
TATGAATACATTAGCTTTTGGGTGGTAATATAACAGAGCGGTGTAATAATATTGTGGTTCAAAGTTGCAGAGGTGTACACACACACACACACACACACACACACACACACACACACACACACACACTAAATGTAAATCACAGCCGCGCTAATAACTTAGTAGGATCTCATTCAAAAAAAATGTAGTAGAAAACTTTTCAAACCTATTATGAATGACAATAACTGTCAAATGATTTTTTCATTGGTATGATTTCATTAAAAAAAAATTGACGTATGAATATTAAGGACTGTAGAACTTCATGCAATAAAGGATTGCACAATAGTACGTAAAAATGTGTATAATATCGATAATAAATAATATGCATCTATCCATTTTCTGATCAGCTTATCCTCATAAGAGTTGTGGAGCGTGCCCGAGCCTATCCCTGCCTTCTTCGGGCAGGAGGCGGGGTATACGTCCTTAACTGGTTGCCAGCCAATCGCACGTCACACATACACACATAGACGAACAACCATCCGCGCTCACACCTTTGGGACAATTTATAATGTTCCATTTACTTGCCACGCTCATTGGAACATGGGAGGAAACCGCAGTACCCAGAGAAAAGCCACACAGGTACGGGGAGAACATACCAACTCCATGCAGGGAGGCCAGAGCTGGAATTCAAACCTGTACCTGCCATGGGACCCCTGCCCCCGCCCCCCCCTCAAAAAACCCCCCAAAAAAACAACCAGCTTTACCTCTTGCTGCCTGGAAGCTTGAGTTAACTTTCTGGATCTTTGCTTCACTTGCGATTTGCCGGCCACCAGTCCAACGCCACCATACAGTGCCACTGTACCTAATCAAATGCCCCTCCTTGTATATTTTTAATGGAGTCATATTTCATGCCTTTTGTTCTCCATATTGGCCAGATATGAATCAGACTGCGCGCCACCTGTCGTAACGTGTGCTTCAAACAGGAAACAGCACACGCACCACACACACACTACACGCATGTCGTGGTTTCCTAGCAACTCCTAGTTAGAAGTTTCATCTTGGAACCCGTGCTCTCTTCACCTATATCAGGTGCAGTCGCCGCCCAAGGTAAGCCAAAAATAGCCCCCCAGTGACCCCAAAAAAAACCACACACACACACACACACACACACACGCTTCGTTCCGACAAGCCAGGCCCGTTGAGGCAGTCGGCATTGACACGACCCTCTTGCACTTTTTTTTTTTTTTACTCATAACTTTCATTCTCATGTTTCTGGCAATGTGTGGAAAATTTGGATCTGATAAGACGATGTCACATGGGAAAATTGGTTTGCAAACATGGCATGAGCTGTCCAGGTAGTGAGAAGAAAAAAAGAACGTGAAAAGTCCTGTTACTCCAACTCAACTTACCTAAATAAACATATTTTTTAGCTAGCATGATTAATGAAATTGTGACCCAAAATTTATATTAGGGTAACAATATTCTTTATCCCCTGCAAAGAACTTTTTTGTTGTTTTTCATTTACAGTGGACGCGGCCGGGGCCATGTTAACCAAGCCCTGTCAATCCACATATAAATTGAGGCCCATTATAAATGGACTGGGGAAATGAATAAGCACCCCCGCCAAAAAAAAATTGTTTAAATTTTTTTTTATTTTTTAATATTAGCGAAAAATGTGTGAATGTATCAATGTGTTCCAAATTGCATTTATGCAGATCCACTGTGTAGATAATATACTGCCTCATAGTGGCCAAAACGCAGACAAAGCATGGAGTCACGATACAAATAAAATACTGCAACGTACCATTTTTCTGACTTAAAAACCCCCCCAGGAATCTTTGTTCCTAATTTATAGTGCTTGAATGCGGATGTTACTGTACCCTTCAGAGGTGGTGTGCATGTGAAAGGCACCTCTGCAAGGTTTGCATCGATCACCCATCGTGCGAGGACACAGACGTGGAGGCATAGTGACCGGCCAACTGCTCCACACAGGAGACCTGACACACACACGCATACAGAAAAGTTGTCTGTGTTTAAGTTGCATGCATCAGGCATAGCGGCATACTGAGCAGTGTATTTTTTTTGTTTGTTTTTTGTGTCATCGTCCTGTTAACAAATGATTTGAATGTGACTAAAATCATGTCAAATACTATTAAGGGGTGACATTGCAAAATGTTTTCAGCACAGTGTCGCAGTGGGCAAGGCTTTTTGCTGTTTCACTCATGTAGCTTTACGGCAGACGTCGTAGCCTCCCGTAAGACGAGACCTTGTAGGCAGGATCCAGAAAATTCATGAAAAGAAAATCCATGAATGATTGGTCACATATTTCTGCTTGCTTGGAACAGCCATTTACTGTTTTCCCCGTGTCACTGTCTTTTATATGTCACACAGACACAAAATAAGGGTGGAGGAGAGGAGCCCCTTTCACACTGCTCGTTGTTTTCCCAGCGTCTATATGTGGGCTCTATTTTCATCGATGGGTGCACGTCTTCAATTTTCTGCCGGTGCGAGTGTGGTTCACCATTTCTGGGAATTTGTCAGCCCACACTGTGGCTTTCTGTCATTTCCAGCATATTGAAGGCGTTTTCTATGAAACGCCTCGGCGCACATGACAATTTGGTGACAGAAAGTAGATGAGACTTTAGACCAGGGAAACGCAGGTCTAAGTTGTGGCGCACGTGGTGTAACTGATGGATTTGATCGAGGCTCACGCAGACAAATTCAGCTCTCCACTGATAGGTGTGGTGGATGTCATCGTATTTCATTCATAAAAATGACAACAGCGTGCATCGAACCCTCTGAATCCTTGTAGAAATAAAATCGTAGAACATAAAAAAAAAACATTGAATATAAAGGGAATGAGAGGAGTTGCTTTGATTAGCCAGGAATCAAATCTGCTGTGTTCACTCCCACAATGGCGCAAACTCCCCTGTGTAACAAACAGCACTTGTCTAGGAAAATTCCAAAAGGAAGAAAATTCCACCCAGGCGTATTCTTATACTACACTTGTCAGGAATATAGGGCCCTAAGTGTGTATGTTCAGACTTTGGAGGTAGTTCCCGAGCCATCATAGATAACGCGGTATTTACCCGCCTTTAGCCCCTGTCACACAACCAATTGACGGCTCTTTTCCATCTCCGGCAGTAGTACGCCTTTAAATCACTTCAAATGCGACTGTGTAAATTGGTCCAGTGAATTGGTGATAGTGCGACTCTATTGACGATGACACCGGTATCAGATTTACTGCCTGTCGTACAGCTGCAAAGTGTCGTGCGCACCCCCACACACACACTGCACCCCCAAGGAGAACGGGAGATTTACCGTCCTGGCGGCCGCCATGCTAACAGCGCTTCAGCCATTATGTCCTTCATTAAACGAGCTGCCGAGGAGAGATAGTGAGATTTATTCCGCTGCTCTCGGGTCAAGCGGGTTACAGTTCCTCCCGTCGGCTGCGACGGCTTTGTGTTGACTTTGAGAGCTTGGGAGGTGGGAGGTGCGATCACGGGGGCGGAATAAATCCAGCTGGATCGATAGCAGCGTTTGGTCGCATTGATCTGCTCACCCCGCCCAAAAAGGTTCTGACCCTGCTGCCACGTCACCTGCGGATGTTAGGCATTCATCTAAACTGCACAAACTGCCCGCCCAGTCGACTGGAACTGACTGTTGCGTGTGCGAGAAAGGTCAAGTGATGTCATCATTTAGGGCAGGAAGTGGCTCTTCAGCCTCTGCTTGTGAAAAACACTACATGTCACATTGTTCTGATTAAATAGTAAATTTCCCGAGGTAGTTAACAAAGTCATCACCGAAGATGCAACATTTAGCATGCTTAGCCCCTTTCACACTGCCTGTAAAAGCTGCCATTTATAGCGGTTGTGGAGCAACATTTATTTTCCGCCTTCGGAGGTCGTATCAGATTTGTAACAGACACTTTTTTTCCCTGGTATCACTGTTTTGTGTAAATGCACCAACGCGGAATTGGGAAATGGAGTCAACACGTTGTTTTCCGCCTTTGGAAGTAATATCGGACTTATATCAGAAGGCCCAGCTATTACCCACCTTTAACCCCTTGTCATTTTAAATTTTTTATACTGCTGTTTTGGAATACGTACCATCATGGAATGTGGGAATGAAGTCAATGTGTCAATTTTTTAATCTGTGGAGGTGGTGTCTGAGCTGTTTGAATAGAGCTAACATTTACCTGTTCCTTAGGCCTTTTTACGCTGGCTGCCCTTGGAAGGTAGTATCAGAGCCATATTGAAAAACCCAACCTTTTACCCATTTCACGCCGCCTGTAAAATGTATATATATTAAAATATTTACTTTATGTATTGTTGTGGTATCACTGATTTGTATAAATGTACCAACACGGAAAGGGGGAACTGATTTTCTTTTCTGCCTTTGGAGGTTGTGCAGCCGGAATGGCAGACTCGCGATTTAACCTTCCCCTTTCATGCTGTCTGTACAAGCTAGCCTTTTTGCAGCTTTTTAAAAAATGTATCAATTTTTTTTTGTTTGTTTTAAAACCACAACAAAAGAATGGATGTGGGGGAAGGGGCAATTGTGTTTTAAACGTAGTATCATGTTTACATTTATCTGCCTTAAAACCCCTTTCACACAGCCTGTAAAATAAACTCGGATTGTGGATGATGTATTTATTTGTTTTTTTATTTTTCACGTGCATGATGATAGCCGGTGTGCATGAGCGCAGGACGTGAAATGCCTTTTATTTTATTTTTTTTAACCATAGCGTCATTGTGTTTCGCGGGGGTCTTATTTTCGTCCCCCCCGGGGAACATGGGGTAAATGTGAGAGAGCAGAGGTTTATAGCTAATGAGCCTTCTGTCTTTGGGATCTCATGCAGCAGGGTCACGGGTCAAGCTCAGAGATATGGGGCAGAAATGGATATGACAGATTGTAATGGTATTATGTGCTATTTTTAGGTGGTGCACATTGACACCAGTGGGCAGTGCCATTTGAAAGTGGACCCCGAGCAAACTTTCCGGATGGACTGCAACAACAGAATGGTAGGATGAGACCCTTTCACGCTCGTGGTAAAATCTGGCATTTTCACTTTTTTTTTGTACCTGTCATTGTGCTGCATAAATGTTCATTTTCTGGACATAGAATGGAGAATGACAGCAATTTTCTGGTCATTTCCCACCTTTTGAAGGTAGTATGAGAGCGGTAGCAGACCATTCAATATTTATCTGCTTTGGGCCTTTTTCACGCCGCCTGTAAAATTAGACGCTTTCCAACCTTTTCACTCGCCCTAGTTCTTATCATTGACTTAATACTGTTCGGTTGTGTGTTGTGTCGACCCGATGTTAACGTTTTTGCAGCATTTTGGCCACAGGCTGCTAAATACAAACAGGTGAAATTGTAATTGGCCACCGCTTGCCATGTTCAACTTCTGTAGCATATCGTCCCATTTCCGGCATAAACGCTTCAATCGCCCAACTGCCGTGTGCTTGAACAAACACAGTTTTGTTTTGTTTTTTTGTATACAGGTACACATGAGCATCTGCTGATTAGCCACAGCAGTGCTGGTGTGCTTCAATAATTGCTTCGGTCGATATTTTTGGTCACGATACTTTACTTGACACCATATTTTTCTCACAACTTTACTACTTTGTACTTTGTTACTGTACAAGGGGAGTGTGTGGCGTTTTAAGTGCGAGCTAGATTTGAACGTAGCCTCACTTCACTAATCTTTTTGTCCAAAGCCACACCCCGGGCACCGGCGCAATTCTCAAACATGGCCATTCATAATGAAATATGATTATGAGAGTGCATAGTTGTGATCTCAGCTAACCGGAGGTCCTTTCGGTCTGCTTCTGTTTGCTTGTTTTGGCTATGCCCAGTTGTTGGCAAGCGAGGGCTGGGCAATTTTTTTATTTTTTTTTACTTCACAAAGGTGAATGCTGTACCTCAGTTTCAGTAAAGCTCCTGACGCCAGAGGTCAGTGCCAATCTCAGCTCTGTCTCTGCTTGGTTGTTTTTTTTCTTGGCATGGTGGTTTCTTGTACATGAAATAATGGGGACAAGATGTGGATGGATGATTATTTCACTTGTCATGTGTCAAGTCCGACAGACTGTTTTAACAATTATGAAAAAGGTGCTTTTTGTTATGATTATGATTATTATTATATATATTTTTTGCAACCGCTCCATTTCAGTACAGCGTGCCAGTGCCTTTACCTCATTGTGATCCTTTGAATGTACTTTCCCAGTGCTTTCAGATTCAGGGTGCAAAAGGGTTTGAGGTTCCCGCAGAGGGTGGGAACTAAAGTGGGCGGAGGTGCGTCCGGAGCTTAGCCCCTGAGCTGCAAGATGATCATGTGCGGCGTCAGACTGCAGCACAGGCAGGCAGGCAGGCAGGCAGGGTTGGCCTCTCCTCTGCTACGCCGCTCGTGTAGCCGTTAATGTAAACACGATCGATACATTTGTCGGCAGCGAGAACCGCACAGCGAAAAAGAAAGGCGAAAATGCTGGGCCATGAGCTTGAAATCTTCCATACTCATCCTTGCATGTCGGTGCTATGAAACGGAAGTATTAGAGCCCAGAGTCTGCACGAAAATGGCATGGGATGGAAAGTCAAAGCTCACGAGCGAAGTGCCGATGACTTTTTCACACTTCTGTGAGTGATTGTGTTGAATCAGCCACTTAGGACCTTTCCCAAATTCTGTCTCTGAAGCCTGTTTGACTGAAGAACACAAAATTTGGTAAGCATGGCTTATCATGAGTAGACCCACAAAAAAAAAAAGGTCTTTGAACCAATGCCTGAAAAGGCACAGCAAGTCAGCCATTTTGATGACTTTGGTGACCTTCAAACAGTACAGTGAAGCGCAATAGTGCGTGTTTGTAACAGCAGCACAAGACAGAAAAACCTGATCCTGCAACAAAAGCTGCCATGGAAGTCAGCTGCCCGCCCCACTCAGTCTCTCTTTCTTTACATTTGTGTGCTCTTCCTGCTATCTGCCACCGCCTCTTTGTGCACTTTGTTAGCATCAAATAACCGGCGAAATGAACTAATCTAAGCCAATAAACATGGCGCGGATGTGTCGAAATTGTTGCTTGCACACCTGCTCATTGAATAGATGTTGTAGTAATTATAAACCTTCAATCAACTCCTGCTTCATCACACATGGAGCAGCAACACATACAAGCAAAACATGCAACAATACTCACAGGCATAACCTGTTTTTTTTTCTGCTCTCTTTGGAATATTGTAAAAATCCATACAAAGTATTGCTACTGTATCTACAGTATCGCCTCGGCGCAAACAATAAAACGTAATACAGCTGCGCTTTGCTCTAAGTGTAAAGAGACCACTTGCTGTTGACATTCTCGCATTTGTCTGTCAGAAAGCAAAACGTCAAATCCTCTCTTTATGCTTAGCTTCTCGATTTTAAGACGTTAATTGACACGAGGCTGGGGCGTCGAGTCAGCGTTGTGGTTTGAAGCTCTCCGAGGCATTAGCGCACCACTTAGCAGCCGCCATAAAAGCCGTAAGAGAATTATTGGAAGGGAGAGTGGCCTTAAACGGCGGTGACAGCCAGCATACAGCTCCCCGTATCTGCTAGTGACTCGCCGATAGCGTAAGTAATTTGTACTTCATTTATCTCCCTGATATCGCAGGCTGCACGCACGCACACACACACACCCAGTGTTTCTCTCCAGAGTAACTAGATCATTGTCGTATTAGCCTCCGATTTCCCTGCAGGCACTTGTGATGCCCCATGTGAGTGCGTTGGTGTGTGGACAAGCGGTGACTTAGACGGGCTGTGCGCTGGCTTCCACTGCTAATGTAGTCACAGGAAAGTGCTGAGGAAAAAAAAAAAGACATACGGAGAAGATCAAGTCAAATTAAGACATCTCTCACCCTTTTGCTTCAATGAGCCCGCTTGTATGGCATATTCCGACACGTGTTGCGATCGTAACGATAAGTCAAGTTCTTGCTAGCACATGTTGGTTGTCCGCGCATCATTGGGCATCAATGAAGCTTCATTTTGTATCGTCACTTTCCCTTGTTCCTCGTCGTCGATCTGTGGTTCTGCGGTCACTGGTATGACCGTTTCAGACTATCGGTGAATGAGTTAGCCTAAGCTAACATCTTGAGGCTAAACCCGACTCATGCCCTTTTATTCAAACCATCGTGCACCGCGCGCATTTGTTTCTTGCGTCATTACAACATCCTTGTGGTTTTGTGAGAAATGTCTTTTGAAAATATTATTTTCGGACGTCAAAAATGCTTGTTGACTTAACATCTGACAATATGTACACACAACCGCATGCTGGTCTTGGGCACCCATTAATGTCAAACATTGGCGAACAGTATGTCCGGGTTTCGTAGAAGAAGTTTTTGCGCTTCTTCTCTTCCTCCTCCTCCACTTCATCTTCCTCTTCATCTTCTTGGAAGCGAGTGGCAAGTGTTTGATCGCAAGGCTTCTTCAATCTTTGGCTGAATCTTTCCAGCCTGGCGTGTGTTTGTGTCAAAACAAATCAAGCTGAGACAATCTCGCAGATATCCGGCAAAGCATGTCTCTTTCCAAGACGAAAACGATGGGAGTTATTTTCACTGTTTGCGGGGGATGACAAATGTACCGTGCTTTCTACTCGCAGTTTGCGATAATGCCCCTTTCACACTGCATGGAAATTCTGCTTTTTTTTTTACACCTTTTCTTTCTTTTTTTTTTTTGGTGAGCATCTTGCTCTTCTTTATGAACGGCACCAAATGGGAGAAAGAAAGTGACGCGGCAATTTCCCGCTATCTATTTATCTAATCATGGGCTGCTGTGTCACAGCACGGAGAGCCCATTTAGCATGGGGGAGGGATGCATTCCAGACCCACACGCAAAAGGTGAAAATCTGCGATGTCGAGAAAAAGGCATTTTTCCAAATAGTTTTACCCTTCAAACACACTTGAAGCAAACATTTTAAAAAAATTATTCAGCACCTGTTCTTTCTCTCGCTGTCAAGAAATGAGAGCCTATCATACAACATCACGTTGAGGAAGCCAAAAGAAGACTCTCACTTGCGATTCTCCAAATAAGAGGCAAACTGTTCCTGCTTCAAGTTATTTATCCCTTGCAGTTCGTTTACTGTACAATTGACACATGGAGCAAAACATTAAGCATTTGTTCAACTAAACCAGGTGTCGGCAACCCAAAATGTTGAAAGAGCCATATAGGACAAAAAAAAAACAAAAAAACAAAAATATGTCTGGAGCCGCAAAAAAATAAAAGCCTTCTATAAAACTTACAATGAAGGAAACACATGCTGTATGTATGTAGGAGACTGGACTGTCTCAGAATTGTTGATGTTATTCATTCCTTTGTTGTGTTTTTTTATAACGCTCCAGGGCGCCACTAGATGTCGCTACAGAGCCGCATGCGGCTCTGGCGCCGCGTGTTGCCGACCCCTGAACTAAACCATATCAATTTATTGAATAAGTTTGCTCACTCAATGTTATGTAATGTAATGCGAGACACCATATACAGGCTAATATATATTGTGTTTTAAACTGACAAACAGCTACTTGCACAAACATCGAAAAGACAACACCCCAGTGAATAATATATTTGTGTTCCTGAAAACGCGTCAAAGTCATTGTCCTGCATGGCATGTGGCTTTTCACAAAAAGCTCGTTTGCTCCACTTTTTGGTCAGAAACTGGTGTCTTTCGTGAAAATAATCCATGTTCCATTTGTGAGTAATAAAGATCGGAAAAAGGTTTGAACAAACTTTTTCTGGAGAAAGAAGAATGTGGGCAAGGAGATTTTATCAATAAGTAAACTGTTGACATTTAGGCTTGAATATGAGAGTTTGCCATTAAATTACCCACAATCCTCATTTCATTTCCATAATAGGCCATGGGAAATATTTGGAATATTAACAAAACTGACCAGATGTGTTCCACTCTTTGCATGCCTGATCCAACAAACGCGAGTTCTTTGATTAATATGTGCCTCGTGAAGTCTTCCAATGCGTTGATCAGTTGTCGTACGATCAGTAGTCACATGGCGCTCAAAAAGACCGCTTAAAATTCACCCTGCCTCGTCCCTCCTCGTCAATCAACACTAACGACATCAGAGACGAGTTTTGTGTGCACCCCGACTGAGGCTGCCAGAGATTAGTGGTGCCAGAAAATTCCCCAGGCCCGCCTCCGTACCCGGAAGGTCACTTTGCCGCCGGCGTGTTTTTCCTTGATGCCGGCTCGGGGGGGGGTTTAAAAAAAAAAAAAAGGTTGCGTGGGAGCGGCCAGCCAGCGTTCCTGACTAATGAGCGGCGGGAAGACGAGGTGAAAAAGCGGCGACCAGATTAGCCTCGCTGTTGTCCAAAGCTCAATTGTACGGGCGCTACATCATTAGCCAGTTCTCTTGCCGCCGAGTATCTTCTCCCGCTTTCTTATGGCCCCGCGTTTTTCTGATCAAAAGCTACATTTGCGCGACTTATTTGTACCCTTTGAGGAAAAAAAGTTGACGGTCCCCCACCCACATTGACTGTCTTTTTTTTTTTTTTTCCCGCATGCATTGTGTGCCTCTTTTCTGCTCCTCGGCTAATGACCCCGCGAGGCAACCTAGCGACAAACCGCGACGCAAACCAAGCTGCTAATAAGCAGCTGGCTCCCACAGAGGAACTGGTGTGTAGCCCTGAAAGAAATCAATGGGAACACATCCAAGCGTGAGCCGCAACAAGCCGATGAAGATCGCTGAGCTCTGCTGTGGTCTTTTTTTTTTTTTTTTTTTGAGCAATGCAAGCTAAGATCAGGCAAGTGTGGAGATAAAAGAATATACAGTTTACAGAAGCATACTACTGCCATCGGGGGAAAAAAAGTTCAGTATCACGTTGCAACATGGTACATTTCACATCTTAATCATAACGGCATAAATTTCACGTTTTAATGTGGAAATTATCACATTAAAACGAGAAATTTAGACATAATAGTGACTTTTTTCTGATGTGAACTATACTTCCGCAACCGTTAAACCAACCGAGGGTGTAAAGAAATATTACTGTAAAAAGTGCATCGACATAAATAAAAACAAATAAAATGTGCCAAAACTGGGCCAGCGTAGGCATAAAACTGAATACATTGGTAGTGATTAGGGATGTATCGATTTTGTCCTTTTACACAGACTCGAAAAAAATGCTTCGCTACTCCAAACCGATACCCCGGCCTGCAATTGATGCTCAGCGAAATGAACGATGAGCTCCACTCAGTCGGAGAATAAAAGGAAGTCGGCGGTGCCGCGATAGTATCACAATAGTAAATATCACTTCAGTTGTCGCAGTTCCATTTCATAACAAAGCAGTCTTCAATGACTTTTCACTCACTGTATTTTGTAGATCACAAATAGAAGTTACATGGCAACCTACCACACTATGTTCTTTGTTTTTTATATTCTCTGTGTACTCCTTTTTTATGGTGCACCCTCGTGTTCACACAGATGCCACATAACTGAAATACAGGCTACATTTGAAGTCCCTGTAAAGTGAAAATAAATGTCTTATAAATGTGACAATTTCAAGGTCATTGTTTTGCGATTCAGAACTTGTTTCCTCATGCCCTGAAGCTCCTCTTTCCTTGATCTCAAACACAACTAGTTTCTCCCTGGGACCTCTTAGCCCAATTTTGTGACATCGCCATGAAAGAGCTTGACAAAAAAAAAAGAAGCATGACATGGAGAAATCTAATTCCAGGATACTGTGCGGGGAGGGGGTTGGTGGAAGATGGGGTGATGTGAGACGTATCAAAGACGTGAAAGTCGTAATTCCGCTTTAAATCTTGCACAAGATGGTGTGAGTCTTTTGATGGCGATCATCCATAAGTTGGCTCGGCTTCTCTTAGATGCCGACGCAGACCCGCAGTGCGCATGGGCCGCCCACGCCGCCACGCCACGCTGTTCTCCCGTGGATGTGGACCCTTACATGGGGCTTTTCATCAGTGTGACTTGTATCCCTGCCACAAGTTGAGCTTTCAATTCGGCAGGGAGTGCACTACACCAGGGGTTCCCAAATGGTGGTGTGCGCACCCCTGGGGGTGGCGAGTGATCATGTTTCGCCTTTGCAGTCAATCCCCCATTTACCGCATGGGATACATTCCAGCCCCATCTGCAAAAGGAGAACCCCCCCCCCCCCACAACAACTTTTTAAAGTAGTTTTTCCCCTCAATACGTTTTCAACACTCACAAAAATAAAATGTTTAAAGTAGTCAATAAAGCCCGTTCTGGATCACATGGGGCCGAGTTACTGTGATGTGTGGCATTAGCCGTCTTAGCCAGCTAACCTAATGAGGCTAGCTACTTAGCTTGTCACCCAAAATATAATGTGACTAAATTATATACTTTTCACAGAGCTAGCAAGCTTGGACAGAAACTGTTATATTATGTGACTAATGTGACGCTTAGTAGCTAGCAATCAATGGCACTAGCAAGGTCAGCCAACTAAGCTAACGAGCATAGCTCTTATGCACGTGACCCAAAATGCTACGCTACTAACTATATACTTTTCACAGAAATAGCAAGCTTAGCCAGAAATTAGAATGTTGTGCGAGTACTGTGAGACCTGCTCACCATCTGTGGCGCTAGCAACTTTGCCAGCTATGCTAGTGACACTATATGCTCAATAAAGGAATATTGTATTGTATTGTATACAACAGTTGAAAATTCAAGTGTTCGTATGTCTGAAGTGATGAGCCGTGATCCAGCGGGGGAACACTGTAAATCCTCATCAGGTTCAAAGATGAGGCTGCACTCTTGTGTTCTTGTGGCAGCAGCAAACACAACCTGTGCGCTGTTACTCAGCCCAGATTGACTTGAGCTCATTTGTCAACTCTCCGCAGTCTGGCTTTTAATAAAGTCACGGGGTGCAAGGTGCGGGAGAATTAGGCGGCTGTTGGCCGCAGGCGGCCATCGCGCTTGTGGAGTTACTAATACCAGTACGGCGATTTGCCGCTTTGCTGTCACAGACTCGTGTCAACTTGCTCAATCACGCCGGCGACACAAAGACGGCAACGTTTAAATCCCAAATGAGTTTCTGGCTGTGAACTCACTCGCTCACGTCCAAATGTCTGATGAAAGTCTGATTTATGACCAAGATGGGAAATAGCACGTGAGTGTTTCTTGTAGCCGTATTAGACCGGAACTTTTTTTTATTTTTATTTCTCCCTTGTACACAATGCACGTCGTAGCTCATACTTTACGGATCTATTGCTGAATTTACACTGTAGGTCCAAGTGCCCAATTCCGATTTAATGCTTGTATCTGATATTTATTTTTTTTCAATGTACACTACTGTTTAAAAGTTTGCTCTCACTTAGGAAAGTCCTGATTGAAAGAAAAGCACTCAAGTATATACAAAAAACTGTGAAAAAAACTCACGGTCAGGCTTTAATCCATGAATGGACCAAATCATTACCTGGTTCAAATAAAAGTGGTTAACACTCCTCTTCATCTTGCTCACAATTGAGTCAGAGTACCTTGTACCAGCAGGATGTTGGTCACTCAGCTTAGATTGTCACGCCATGTCATCCGCTAATTGCAACCCCGATACAGTATAGAAAAACTGTAAGTCACGGAAAGGCCGAGAAGTGGGTGTTCTTGGAAATTTGTATGGCTCAAAAATATGGTGGGAATTTTGTCATTCAGCTGACAAAAAAAATGCAAAACGTATTAAAACATTCAATCATTGTAACAACTGGGGGGAGGGGGGTCTTTGCAGATTTGAAAGAGCTAATTCAATCAGACAGCAAATTAATTTGTTGGATTCTAGGACATGCACAACATATCTCAGTATAGTTACTATTGGTCATGTGACACTGAGACAGGAAGGCTAGCTTGCTGGCAGTCATGCAAATGTATTTACACAGAACTTTTAGAGATGTTTTCAGGAAATCCTAACTCAGTACAGATATCCATAAAGCTTCTCTTTGGGTGCGCTCTGCTCTCTCCCCTTACTGTACTGTACTCTCATTTCCCCTTGCTCTCCACCATCTCATTAAGGGTCCTGACTTTGCTGTAAATCCGCCAAGGTTTGATCATTAGGACACACAGGAGGAATCAATCCCGCCAGTGGATTCACATAACACGCACGCACGCACGCATGTATCTCCAGCTCCTATCAAATGACCTTGACAACTACCGCTCGCTTGTAGATGAGAGGCCGCTAAGATGTGCCACCAACAGATGAAGAAGACTTTGGCACATGAGCGGGTGGGGTCGGCGCGGCGCAGCGCGAGCCTAACGAATGCCTCGCGCTAGCTTCTTGTTTAAGGCGGGATGACTAACGAGTGGCAGTCGAGGCGGCGCCAAACGAGAGAGCTCGTCGGAAGAATGCAAACGAGTGGGAAGTGTACACTCATGGCTTCCACTTTATCTTTTGCTAAAATGCTCAAATCCAACCTGATATAATACAACTGTCACCCCCCAACGAAGAGATAAAACGGAGACGGAGAGGAACAAGGTCTACTTTCGCTTCCTCACACTAACACAAATGATTTGTTTAGAATTAGGATACAATATATTTTATTGCAAAGGCATTTTGTGACACTCTCAGCTCAATGCGGCTAATGCTAATGCTAATGCAATGCAAGTTCAACTACATGAGACCATGTCTCAAACAACAAAGAAGGCTAAAGTTGCTGACCCCCGTCAAACCTATTTAGCTCATTAGCAATATGAATGCGTTTTGCCTTCCAGGTTGAGAACAGAAATGGAAATCGCGTCGTCAATAAAACGCTGAATATTTTAATATTTAATGGAACTGCTTCAGAAAACACCCCCAATTATTATGCAGTCCTGAAATTCATTGAAGTGGACTATAGAAGAAAACACGGGTAGCCTACTCTGAAAAAAATTACACAAAAAACGAAACGCGGGACCGACATGAAGGTACAAATCGAATTTTCACTTTTGGAAATTGTTAGAGCCCAAGCTTCAAGATGGTGACAATTTTTTGCCTGATTGCTTTCAAGAACAAGCTTCGAAGTCAACCAGTGTTCCACTTGGGATTTCCTGCTGTACATTTTGATTTGAAAGTAAGATTTATACATCTCAAGTTTTTCACTTTTTAAGCAAAATATATTCCTTTTTTTTTTGTAGCGGGTATAAAACGCACGGATGGCGCGTTTGGCGTGTCCGATCGACAGCAACATGTCAGCTCCATTCCAAACAGCCTAATTAAGCTCCAGAAGGCGGTACGAGTTAATTAAAAATAATTCCTGACCACGGCTACAGCGGCTCGGTCTGGCCAAGCGACACCAGGGGACCGCTACGCATCGGTGCTCCCCGGGCCGTAGCTCGCACCTAATTAGCGTCGGAGTCCGAATATTTCAGCGCCAATTAACATGCCACTCATTCGGCCTGGCCGCTAATTGACGAGGCTCGTCCGAGGGCACAGCGGCATGCTCGGAATGTTTAACTGTTCTGTAATTAGCGGGTATCAAAAACAAAAAAACAGCTTGTTTTATGGTGGACTTAAGTGGATTTTCACAGGGCACTCCGCCGTGTCATCCCGTGACCTGTGCTTCACGCAAGCAGGTGGGAATGGTGAAAGGTTCATGGAGGGCAGGCGCGGTAAATAGCCCATAATCCATCATGACTCAAAAGAACCCGCTCAATGAAAGCGCTCAGACCAGACGTAATAATCCCGACGAATATCGAGGAGGGATCGGCCAAAGTCACCGCGTTGAATAACATCAAAGACTCACGAGAGGCATAAAATAAAATACATATTTAAGTACAAAACCCTGGGGTAGGCCTAAGCATGTGCGGGAAATCCATTTTTAACAATATTCATATTTGATTGGTTGGTGTTGACAACTTGTGTGGTAAAGGATGTGAATGTTAGCTGCCACTTATGCATTTATTCACATTTCCACCGAAGGCCACAACAGTACACTTTCGGATGACGATGCGACGCGGGGGATACAGTACGTTTGATAACGTGTGGAAACGATAACGATTCCTGCCTCTTTGTGGATTGGCCTTCTCGGCGTCGTCTTCTGGCAGTTAAAAAGCCCTGTAAAACAACAAAAAACGTCTTGTCAAGTTGACACAACAAAGAGAAAAGAAATTGTTTGCAAGCCTGACAGATTTAAATGAATAACAAATGGCCATGTATATAAAATATGCCTCGAAAGTCATGAAAAATACAGCCTGCTTTCCAACTGCAGGACACTGTGGACTTTGAAAACAAATCTTGCTCAACATTCACCTGTCAATTCAGGAGCTCCGTTCGTACATTAGTGTGGGCTACTAGTGCGTTTTATAAACAGTTCCACATTTCGTAAAGTGTCCCTGTTTTGTGGGGACCTATGCACAACAGCGTGTTGGACGACCTCGCTGTGGTTTCTGCTAGTTTGTTTGGTGGTTGCTTTTTTGCTAGTTGTTTGCTCGTTTAGCTTGCTAGCTCATTAGCTCACAGGCTAGCAGACATAATTAACAACTGTCTCTGTTATGTGGATCTACTGTGGCGTTTCGGCAGGACCTAAAATTGGTCCACTGGCCCCGCGAGATCACTAGCAGCTAATAGCTCCTAGCTACTAGTATTATGCCAGTTCACTGTGGAGCGATCCAACTCACCATCAGCTAGCACCATACGCGAGAGATGCATTTTTGGGGATTGACGGTCGAGATAGATGGCACATTGCACACAGTAGTTGTGATAAAAATGGGGCTTATATTTTATTACTATGTCACTTGCGACAAATAGCCACAAATAAAATTATGGCTCCCCAAAAATCCGGATGGCTGAACGGGGGTTTAATGATATATTTCAAAAATTTTCTCAGTCTTTGCACTTGTTTTCAGCACTTCTCTACAAACATATTTCATGGGTTTAGAAATAAGAAAATGACTTTGCAGGGTCTTTAATTACTCTGGGCTTCTTCCAGCGGATCTCAGTGCTGCCCTTGGCGTGTTGTGGCAAAACATGGTACTACACTTGAAAGCTCACAACTCTCAAGTTGGACTTGCCTGTACACTATCAAAGCACAAAAGGGAACAAAGCTGTCTTTTACTTAGTTTTAAAACTGTGTCTGGATGTGTCACCCAGCTGATCTGACACACGCGAGAGAAAGAAACGGCATTGTGTCCGTGTTGTGATAATAAAAGCACAAGTGTGAAAGCAGACACACATACCCAGACTATCAGGGAGCACCCCTTTCCTGACACATGAAAGCCGACACAGAGTGGAGCAGCCTCTGCGGACCTCGGGGAGCTCTAATGGCCTCGTAGAGTGCAGTCAGGGAGAGTGAGGGTGAAGAGCAGAGCAAGGTGAACGCGCACACACAAGCATGCACTTTGTACACAGCGCTGTGAAAGCCGATAGAAAATGCCACAACGAACAAAAAAAAAAAAAATTGACACACAAGGCGCACTAACACACCCATCGCGCTGCAATGCAACGTCCTGATGAAGCTGCTCTTTCTAAAAGGAGCTCCACATGAATAATGCAGTTTTCCTCCTCCTCACATGAGGGGGCTTCTTCCTCTTCCTCAGCAGCATTCCCGCTGCAACAAAGCAGCTGTTTTCTCCTCTTCCTCGCAGCGCCTCGCAACTTTAAATCCAGTGGCGGGCCGTGCGTTTGGAAGTTGGGTCTTCAGTGGGGAATTACTCGCTTTAATACCCCGACCATCGCGTTGCAGTGGGAGAAGCTATCAGAACAATGAAAAAAAAAACAATAACTGTGCTATATACGTCTTTGAGAGCTGCTCACAATTCATATTTATCCAAAAGCAGGGCAAAAACACACTCAAACCTGTTTGAGTGTGTTTTTTTGATATTGAATTGTATGAACAACATGGCAACATCTAGAGGCAGAAATCTGATTGGACAAAACAGATAAAATCAATAAAAAAAAATCAATAACAATCCAGCCACATATAGAAATGGAAGTTGTTCACTTCAGAAAATGCTACCAAAGGAAGCGAAAAGACACTTGGGAATAAGTGCAGACAATTCATGGAGCAAAATTAGAATTTAGTTTCTAAATGTTAGTTAGGTTGTGGCACGGTGGACGACTGGTTAGCATGTCTTCACAGTGCAGTGGTGCAGGGTTCCGGCTCCGGCCTTCCCGTTTGGAGTTTGCATGTTCTCCCTGTGCCTGCGTGGGTTTTTTTCCGGGTATTCCTGCGATTGGCCGGCAACCAGTTTAGGGTGTAGCCTGCCTATTGCCCGATGACAGCTGGGTTAGGCTCCAGCACGGCCACGACCCTTGTTCGGATA
>CAAKHF010017966.1:1741-13934 GCA_901007745.1 Hippocampus kuda | reverse complement strand
GGTTATTTTTCATCATGGGCGAACCGGCACGAGCAGTAAATACACCGCTCCTCACACTGCGGACTCGGAGTGACCCCCTCAACCCTCCGTGTCTCTGATGCTTCTCCCAAGGTCCCTCGTTCCAAGGCCCCCGTCGATGCAGCGCACCGGTTTGCGGCGCGCGCCCTGTAATTCACCGGCCTGCTAGATCGCCTGCCAGCAGCTATTGATTTTTGTTTCCCCAATCTCCTGGAGAGAGGGAAAGAAAAGATTAAAAACACTTTGTCAGTTTGGTGGGGAATAAGAATTCTGCGCAGGGGGATACCTAGCAGGGCGCAGGGTCAGGGCTGAGCTACTGTATGTCTTTATGGCTTTAACTATTTCCAAACCGACGACATCTCTGTCTGGCATCCTTTTGGACTTTTTCAGTGCAGAGACAGGTCAACGGTGAATAAAAGGAAGAGGAAGAAGCAGGTGTTGCCTCGGGCCGGAGAGGTCATTTTATGGAAACGTCACCATGCTCATCTGAGCATGTTCTCTGTGCCGTGTCAGTCATACAGCTCGACGCGCATACGAGCACATTCAAAGCCCAAAATATTCCCTTTGAAATCATATGACTTGTCGATTTACAAGTGGAGTTCCCAACCTGTGAAATTGGAAGCCCGTCTTCTCTCTGTATGTTCTGTACCGGAAAGCGCTTTGTTTACAGCTACAGCTGGTGTGAAAAGCGCGATCTCAACAAAGATGTATTGGGGTTGTGTAACCGGTTAAGTCTGTATCTTAACGAGCAATGAAAAAAGGTTTTATGACGCCATGTTTTTAACTATTACCTCCATAAGCACAAAACCATCCTTTAAAACAAGTACGTCCACTTCAGAGAACACGAATGGTTAATATCGTTCGAACCGGCGCCATGCAAAGGTAAGATAGTGGACTTTTTCCCCCCCATCATCCCCTCAATTTGTGACGGAGTCAATCAAGAACATACCGTGGTCTGTCGCTAATCTAGACCTGCCCAGTAGTCACGATTACGGTCAATACTTCTAGGCCTTAAATAATCAAAGAAAAAGAAAAACAGTAAGTCAGTGTGGCTTCTTGTGACACGTGACCATGTATTCTTCTGTATTCTGCGGCGCAAACTAGTTTATTGCATGTCAAGTTGTAACCTTGAAATGTTGTAATTACAGTAAATGCTTCATGGAAAACACTGCTAGGCCATAAACATGAAACATTCAAATGAAAACCAGTAAGTGCAGCAGTGACTGAGTGCGCCTTTGTGTGATGCCTGACGGCAGCGCTGCACAAAATTGCTTTATTGTACTGACACGTGTATGCGTTTTTGGTGTGTTTTAAACTTTTAATTGTAAGACTGAATCAAACCAAAGCAAATATTTGATTTTAGATTTATGCTAACGTTAATCCTGAGTCTACCTAATCAAATAATGGGATTTTGCATTTTATTCATATTGACATATGCCTTTGTACCATATTAAGGATATCCGAATCCATTCTAGAACCGACCCCTATTTGACTGTAAAAAATTTTTTTTCACCGTACCTTTGCTATATAATGTCTTCACGACACACCATAGACGTGCTTCGTCATTTACTCAATGGTTGGTCTGATGTGACCTATTAACGCCGTATGCAAAACTACTGCTTGGGTAACGTTGGCAAAGTGTCCAATGGGATTGCTGCAGGAAACTTGAACAAGAAATTTAACATGCATGTGCAACAATCTCATCAAACATTTTGGCCAAGCAGTATCTGTGGAAGCTAATGGCCAGCAATTTGATCATGTCAATGTCGAGACCAAAAGTAATTTGCATTCATCTCATGATGTCTGAATAAGAGTGATATTTAAAAAAAAAATGTTCCTTTTACTGCTATGTGTGTATACAATATTTTGGCTGATTGTGTATTCAATCATGTTTTTTTTTTTTTTTTTAATATTAGTATTTCAGCCCCGTGAAAGAGGTTCAAGCCGAACATCACTTTGCTTGCTCGTAGGCCGACCGCCTTTTTAAACGTTTTCCTTCGCCCTCTCACCCACTGAATGAGATGATAAATTGAAAACCTATGCACTCCGAGTCCCTCGCTTCCCTAGTTTGTCCTTTGGGGACAAGCAACACACCTACGCTGCCATCCCGTCCCATCTACTAACACTAATGTGATGCCAATATATTACCCCGTTAGACTACGTTCTGCCTGGGTGCCTCTTACATGGGCTCAGCCTAACTTTCAGCTAAATGTGGAGAATGTTTCCCCCTCGACATTAGGCTTTGGTAATGGTGCCTTTCAGGGCCACTCTATGTTCAGAAATGAAATATTCATACATTGCTGAGGACAGTCTTAGAAGGGAGTCTGTTTGAAATGTGAATTCATGGTTCCAGCAGACATTTCTTCAATATTTGATAGACCATCCCAGCTCCGTGTCTAATACCCCTTCCAAATGTTCTCCTACTGCTCTCCTTCTATAGCTCATGTTTGATGTCAGCCTTGAAAACATGAGCAAAAACAGCTTCTAGGTTATTTGTGCCGTGCCTTAGTTGTGTCAAGCGCTCCTTAAAAAAAATACTTTTTATTTATTTATTTATTTTTTTTTTGCTTTTGCAAGCAATTCACTTGTACTCTTTTGCTGTCCATTTACTGTGAATTCAAACCCCTCCACATACGTAACCGTAATTCAGCTCTATAATATACATATTACATAAAGGGGGAGGTTTGTGCTATTCTTCCACTATTTCCTGCTATTAAAGGAACAGTATGTAGACATGTATATTTGTTCAATAAGGTTAATGCTAGACCGGTGTATAAATGAGAGGAGTGTTGCGGACTGTTGCCATGGCAACCATGGATCACCAACTTGAGCGCTCTCTACTAAGTAGAGACAAGCCAGGACACCTGATGATGTAGTGTTAGCGCCAGCTCTAACTTGGTCGTTTTCATGTTCCAGTCATGGTGTGCATCAGGGGTGCCTAAGTCCGGTCCTCGAGAGCCCCGATCTCGCCTGTTGTCAATGTCTCCTCCTGTAACGCACCAGATTCAAATGAACAGGATCGTAATCAGGCTTCTTCAAGGCTTGCTGATGAGTTGTTCGTTTGAATCAGGTTTGCTGGAGGAGGGAGACATCTTAAACAGGTTGGATAGGGGAACTCTCGAGGACCGGACTTGTGCACCCCTGGTATGATGTCATATCAGGCTGTAGCCGAGAAAAATATTTAAATGATCATGTTTTGATTTTTCTTCAAATTTTGCCAAGCGGTAGCATAGTGACAAAAGTGAATGTCTGAATAACCTGAATACTCAATACCAGGTGGTTAAACGTCATGTAAAGATAAGAAAGAACTTCCTCAAATTCATCTGTTTCGTCTTAATGCGAATTTACCTCTCGTACAACATCCAGTAATCTCCCTCTCTATGCTCATTTCTGCGACACTAATTAACAGTTTGAACTTCAGCATATCTGTCGAGAGTTCAACTCCGTACAGTTAGGCTTATTGTTATTTTTGTTTTTTTTTTGTTTTTTTTGGAATAGTACCATTTACCACTTTCACACTGGTTATCGAAGCGGTATTATTTTTTAGTTTTTTCCCCTCTGCCTTTTGTGTGCGGTGATGGTAGATTGGGGTGGGGTAAATGGGTGACGGTCATCTTACGTTGCCGCTTGCTAAGGCCAACTAACTTAATTTCTTTGCGGGCATTTCATGTGATTGCATGTCTTATAAAGTGTATTCCTGAGAGCTACTCAAAGATTGATCTGCATCATGTTGTCAGAGCCGTCAACGGTAAAAAGAAAGCATCGTTCATCGGGGCAAAATTTGCCGCTAAATGTAAACTTAACCTCTGTCATTCACGATTCAGCGGTAAAAAGTGACGTTTGTTCTTTGAGAGTATCTCATGACTCCATACAATTATCATCGCATAAAACGTGTGTAGCAGTGATAACAGTGTTCTCAGCCCAAAAAATAATGGAAGTGTCAGTAACAGTGGCAACGTAATATGGCTGCCCTCTGGTGTCTTCTGCAAGGTGCTGCTTGATAGTCCCTCCACATCAAAGTCCATGGCTGTTGGGAGAAAACACACTCAAGCAGGGTGAGAAAATGCCAACGCCAACACAAGAAGGCCAGAGCCAAGATTCTGACCTAAAACCCCAACGTGCCGATGTAATGAATCGAGAACGGAATATATGCCGCAAAGTCCATTGTGTCTGGTCTTCAATTAAGAGACTCAAATCCCAGGCACACAAAGTCATCGCACACTGTACATTCATTGTTACCATGGTGAACATTTGGGCATTGGCGGAGACGTTTTTCCTCCACCGAGTGGCTTTTCAGTTTCTCACAGAAGTCACTGTACAGTATGTTTTGGCAGCGTAGGGCAAGGCATGCCCCCTGACAGTTGAGGGCTCCGACTGTGGATGTTGAAAGCAGGAGGCGTGTTTGTTTGGCTTCCCCGGCGCCGCTAACGACACCTTGAAGATCTCCTCCGTCCAATCTCTTATGCGCAAAAAGCTAGTGCCGAGCGCGCTAAATCAGCTTGATTGCATGCCAGCGTTGAGATGAAAGGCTTGGAGGTGGCTACGGTAATCCAAAGAGAGCGGGTGGTCCGCTCGGAGGCATATCGTTTTATTCTCTCATGCATATTCACTTCTAAGCCTTCGAGTATGCAGATTAGTCATGTCTGAACAGTGGACCCTCCAATCACACCCCCCCTTTTTTTTTCCCTCTAACTGCATCCTGCTGGGCATAATGCGCAGTGTATGTGTGCGCGTTTGTTTTGTAAGTTTGGAGGCACGCAGGTTTGAACGTGCATGCATGAATAAATGTTTTGCCGTGTGTGTGTGCGTGTGTGTCTTTTGAATACGTGTGTAGGTATTGCGTTTGCCAGACACATGGCTTTGTCTTGTCCTGGCAGCGCTCTCCACTCACCAGATGTTCTCCTTTTTTATCATCCTCCACTTGCTCTGCCTTCTTTGAGGTTTAGGGAATCTGTGTCACTCACATTCTACTTGTTCCATTGTCTTTCCCTCTGTTTGGTGAAGGAGGGAGCAGGGTGGGGGGGCGCACGCTTCCCGGGGCCTTGTGTATCCTCAAAATTATGGTTTTGTGTCTCCTGTAATCACCAGAAAGAAAATAAACGAAAGGCATTTTCATTTCACCTTTGAATTATTCATGATATAGGTGTTGTGTGGTTGGAAGCAAGGCACAGCTTGGATGTTCAGCGACATACATGAACAGATATTAGGACTGCTCTTACACAAAATATCAGCAGGGGCTGGAAATTGTTAAAGTTTGGAAAGAGCCTCATGCCGCGACAGAAATGCAACATGACAAACACATGCACTCATGAATATGCTGCCAAGGTCTAAACGGAAATGAATGAAAACGTGCAGCTCGCGGTATTCCTTGAAACTTGCTCCGCCTCCCACCCACTTTCATGAAAATCAGCTCTGTAGTTGTTGTGCTGGACAGCGATTGTAGTGAGGTTGTTCCACTTCAACAGGTCACGACATTTGCTGCTTCCTGGCAATCGATAAGGAAAACTATCTTGATCAATATGGGAAAGTTAGTGTTGCTAGAGTGGCTCAGAGCAAGAAACGTAACAAAACTAAAATTAGGTCAAAAAGTATAAAAGTAATGTTTTTATTTATTTATTTATGTTAAAAGAATTGATTGGTTTGATTTTCTCCCATAGATATAACTTCGTGTTCACTTTCAAGCACTATCTAATGTTTCAACAATCAATCTAAAAGGCAACGGCTGAGCAACTCGAGACCTCCATGAGTCACACGTTTCAATATTTTTGCTCTCTTGAAAAGAGGTTGGCTTCAAACAAAAGGTGCTGTGAGTTATTTAACCCGTCCACATGTAAATCCCATGAAATAAAACATTGGGATTCTGATCTTTTGTCTCGTTTTCATCTTTTGATCTGACGGTTTTCTGTTTACAACTAAAACAAAGGAATCGACCTTGCCGTTCCAATACTTTTGGGGACATCTGTGTAGGTCACTTAGTCTCCTTTTCCATACCAAACACCTGTTGTAGTACCAGGTCTAACCTTTAAGAGGCAACATGGTGCCACAGGGCATCCGGACTGCGGGAATGTCATGATTCTCTTTTAGTTTCGATTACATTTGGTTTTGTTTCCTCCATGTGCCTCTTTTGTCCCCATTGTTCTTGTCAACCGGGTCCCTTGAGTAAACCAATCAGCTCCCTCAACCCTTTTGTGTCTTGTCTAGGTATTCCTTGTTGTCTCGTCAATTTGTTTGTATTTAGTTCCCTGGTTACTGTCAGTCTTTGCCGGATCGTTGTTGCTGGTTTCTTGGCGTTTTTGGGATTTTGTTTGTGTTTAGCATTTAGTTTTTTCAGTGTTCCCCTGTAAGATTTTTTGTTCATAAAATTTGTTTTAAGTACTCCCTGTTTTTTGGGTCCACAAATGAAGAAAGAATAAAGGTTGGAGGAGAAACGGAAGAAGCTAGGCTAACTGTTAGCTTACCTTGTAACTATTGTACATTGCGGGAGAAAATTCTTCTTTGTCAGTGTAGTTTCCTATTGTGGTGAATAAACTTGTGAGACACATGGAAAAAGTTGACACGACCAGTTGCTTCTCTAGTTGTGTCCAGCGAAAGAGCAATCTTTAAGTCAATTCCTTACTGGCTAGTTGATGGCTCATTGTCTTGCCCCTTGTAGGTGAGGCATTGGTTCCTGCTCAAGGACACTTCAGCAGATCAGATCAGTGAAGGGGCGGACAAGGTTGCAAATAAACCGCCGCATTTAATCACAAGTATACAAGCGGCCATGCGTTTTTGTTGGTTTTTTTTGTAGGTTTTTTTTTGTTTTTTGTGCGCATCAGTGTGTGATCAGCAGGCCGGACGCAAACGTCTGCACCGCCACACTGCAGTCACGCCCCCTGGGAGATTAAATCAAGCTGTCACCTGGTCAGCGCCTCAACGCTGTCAAATCAAGGAACATTTATAATTACGAGGGGGATGAAATTCAGATTTATTCGTTCCAAAGTGAAGGCTGCCGATCGACAGGAGGGACAGCTCTCCTCCATCTGTCGCTGTCGACGCCGCACACGTCTGACACAGGGATTCATTTGTCTTGTCGTCTTTGACAGTCGGATTTTCCCGGCGCACTCCCACAAGGAGCCGCGCGGGATTTTCGGAGGCAGACGAAAAAAGAAAAAAAAAACACTCTGTGACAAGGAGTAGGCTCCTTATGAATGCAAATGAGTCTGGGAAAAAAAAAAAACATTCACAGAGCAGCTAGCGGGCTCCAAGGCTCCGGCATCCGTCACATCTCCCCCCACCAGGCGCAACCCACGCCTTGCCAAGAGGGCTGAGGGCTTACAGAGGCCCTGCAGCAAGAAAAGACACACTCATGGAAATTTGGTGGCTGGCGCACACTGCAAGTGCCACCGGTGACTTTTATTTCAAGAAAAAAAAATAGATGATAGGCACACCGCGTTTACATGCCATCCGCAGAATGGCTGTTGGGTTTTAAGTTTTATTAAAAAATAAAAAAAATAAAGAACCTCCTCAACCTTCGACGTGTGCATGCGAGCGAGCGAGAGAGAAAGAGGGAGAGAGAGAGGATGCGTCACTTGTATCACTTGACATTTGGCTCCCCTTTTATCCGGTTTCAAGGATAGTAAGTCAAATGCAATGTGACAGGTCAACCCCTTCATATCAGTCATCCTTCACCCTGACCCCGCCTCAGCTACACCAAGACACATGCAGCTCCTCCGCACTAAAAATAAGCATTAGCAACCAGATACGGGACGATCCGGCCCGCTTGTGCACACACTGGGATCTGCTTACTCAAACAAACAAGACAACACGGCATAAAATCTCCATCCTAACAAGTACGTTCCCACTTGCAGGATAGCTTGTTTTTGAACCGCTTGTGTAACCGTCCACCGTTCCGCACCAAAATCCGTCCTGCGAAGGTCATTAACCCGTCATGTCTGCATTCACATTTTACCAGAAAATAGTCGCCCCCATGATATACAATACTGCCTCGAATTAAGGAGAATAGCATTTTTGCTGTGGCCTTGGTGTCATTGGATTGCAAACTTCAGAGATCTATCATGATGAATTTATAGAGCAGGCCCGCTGCTCTTCTGATTTTTTACTGTCTGGTTCCATGTACACTTCGAGTGACACATATGGCTGTGTTTACATTGACATAACCCAACCCACGTGTGCACACGCCCGTAAAATGACAAGCATCAACGCCGGCAAGCAGGAGCACAGAATTGAACAATAGTAGATCAATGATAAAACTATGAAACGTCGAGTTTTGTTGGACCGGGATGACTCTAATCCCTTATTGACTCAAATTGAGGGTAACCTCCAGATTACTTTGCTGTTGGCAATTTGCTCATTTAATGATGCACACATGTCTAAAATAGCATATTTAGACCATATTTATTCAAATTATCATTTGTGTAAGAGCAAATTCAAGTTTGTATACCTCACAACTGTTTTTCAATGACGTCAAGATTGCATGTATCCGATATCTGTGCGTTTCCTGCACTCACTGTGGCAGTTATTACATGCGTAAAGGGCTTTTTCTACACATTTGGAAGAGACCTAATTCTGAATTGATTCCATATTTGCATTTTTTTTCTTCTTTATGCTACACTGACGCATAATAGAGTTGTTAAAAAAAAATCAGAATTGTCAGTCGAACGTACTGCAAAGTCATTTGAAAGTATTGCAAAGTTGTTTGAACCTCTCGATTAAGTCGTTTGAAATTGTTGACCAAGTTGTGTGAACGTTTTGATAAAGTCGGTCGAACATCATGAACAAAGTTGTTTCACTGTGCTTGGACAAGTCATTTGAAGGTCGAATGCTAAAAACATTATTTTCCATCATGCTACGCGCTATTGACATGCCCAATTGTGCAATGGACTTTGCAGTACTTTTGAACGACTTTACCAATTCGTTTGAACAACAAAGCACAGTCAAAATTGCTTACGCCACATTGGCAGTTCCACCCTTCCATAATGTGGCGTTTTTTTTTCTCTTTTTTTTCCCCAAACCCATGCTGTGCCCCTTCCTTATGTTTTTCTTTTTCTTCTAAGAAAATTGGGCTGCCGTCTGGTGACTTGTCAGGCTTCCCACTCTGTCTCCTTCTGTTGGTCATTGTTTTTTCATGTCTCTTGGATGATTTATAACCCTTAAGTGAATTGTGGTTGATCTGTACTTGTGACATGTTCAGTGACAATAAAAGCCAACCACTTAATGAACACAATTTTGGGGAATACGATTCAACAAACATAATTTTTTCCAATAAATAATTACCGGTATGCTTATTTAAATAGTGCAGTGTATCACATGTGGAAATGGAGTTTAAAACAAAATACTGCAAGTAGGACCAGAAACTACACTATGGAACATCCTGAGCACGGCACATTTTGCAACAATTTACATTCAGAGTCTACTGGAATGCTCATTGTCATTAATGACTTCATGTCCACATAATATTCCATAAGACACTTTACTTCATCTGAAGGAGTGTTTGACTAGGTGCTGCTCTTTTGGTTAGCAAGAGTCAATGAACTTGTTTTGTTTTTTCCCGTGAAGAAAAAAAAAAAAGAGATCTATTCGAAGGAGGCATATCTTTTTAAGTGGATGTTATGACCAGTTACTAATTAGCGAAGGGCGTCTTTTAGTGAGGCAATCGCTATTTTAAGAAATACATTCATGGACTTGGCTAGTTTCATACAGAAGTAGTATATAAATAGCAGCAATATAATGGCTTACCATATGACAATGGGTGACTATTGTTGCCATGGTAACCCTGGATCATCTACTTTGGAGGTCTAATATTGGTGGACAAGCTTGCTAGACATATATTTTTTTTTTCCCTGTTTAGCCAGTGCATGTTATTGAGTTAAATTGGCACAGCAGTTTAACAGTAAGTGACAGGTAACACCTGCGGGGGAAGACTCGGTGCAAAAATTGTTCCTTACTCTTTCGAAGGCAAATTTGTCTTTTCCAGTTTTGCATAGCTTACATCTTAAGAGTGCCTTAGCCCTTCAATTTAAACTCGTTCACATCTCTTTTGTAAAATCCGACATGGGAGTCACAGCCTTCTGTCATTCAAATCTTTATACGTTGTACCACGTTTATATGTCTGTACCACGTTACCTGTATTGTTGGAATGATATTTTTAATGTGTGCTTTAAGACTTGATTCAAGAAAAACATGAATTTACGCAACAAAATAACAACTGTATGTTTTTATTGAGGGTCGTTTGCCTTATTTCTTCACAATCCTGGTACAGTTGGTGATTTGAGAACTTGTTAAGTACATTCCCGAACTACATTGGCCCACTTCCCTGAGCTCAAGCTGGCCCAATCATGGCTTGAGCTAAACGTCTGTCATAGTCTGGTGAGCCAAATGTCATGTGTTTTCAAAACTATAGAATGGTAACGCATTTACAAGTTATGCCATGCCACTTGTGATTGGTGCTGTCTGAGACCTTCATTTAACTTTTTTTTTTTAAATTGTGGTTTTAATTTGCATTGGTGTAGAACTGCACTACATCATACTGAAAGGTATTGCAGCTAACAGTTAGCATAGCGGTTTCCATTTCTTCTTCTACTACTATTCTTTCCTCCTCTGCATTTTACAGCAATCGCAAGACACTGTAGCACCATGCTGCCCCTTGCAGGTCAGTTTCAGTACTACAAGGGATGGCTGGTTTGGGTGATTTCGAATTTCGGAAAAAAACACAAGCTGGCCTAATTAAAAAAGGGAAGATTGCGGTGTGGGTGGCATGAACGCAGCCAACCTGCTTTCAAACCGGCTTCTCTCATTGCCTCAAAGTGTGGCGCACTGACAGTCTCACACGGGGACATCTCTTTGTATTAAAAGAAGCAATGATCCATGTATTACTAGAGTGTTGTCACGGCTCTTGCGCCGGTGTGGCAACGGGCAACGTAAGATCCTCGGCTTCACAGTTTTTAAATTGGATCTTTTATAATTACCTTGATAACAACGTTATTTGTGGGTGTTGTATCGTACTAGATGCGAGCTCTTTGATTCCAAACAGAGAAGAAAAAGCACCGCATGTGTTTCATTAAACTCAAAATAGGATGGTCAACCAAGACAGAGCAAGGCTTTGGAAATGCTGACTGTGCACCTGTCGCTTAATCTATTTGAGGCGTGATTAAAGTTTAATTCGTACCCATCTGTAATGCCCGCCGCTCTATGTGCATGTGTCTATGCGTGCGTGTGTCTGTGTATGCATGTGTTGAACTGCAGTGGGCCGATGAGTAGCTACGGGCTGAGCCCCAGCCTTCCCTCTCCTCGCCAAGCAGGCTTCACTACTTTTCATGCCTGAGGGACGCCGTGAGCCGCAAACAACTGAATTTTTCATCAAGGTTACTTCCTGGAGAGACGTGGGGTGCAGTTGCAGCGTTCTCCCTCTGCACATTCGCGGCTCAGTCCTAACTTACCTCATTCTGACCTGCACACCTCTCCGGGAGGAGTTGTTTGACCCTGGCCGGAAAAGGAGAATGTGTACTGTGCAGTCAGCAATCTGATCTTATTATTGAATGTACTGGCGCTAGTTACCACAGCTATATTTATATATATTTTTTTAATCTTTAGTTCTTCAACATCGATTCATATATGCAATCTATGGCTACAGATTCATTGTTATAAAATATTTTCTAACCATATTCTGTACAAACATCAGTGGTGTGTAGTAACACGCTATATTTACTCTGTTGCGTTTACTTAAGTCATTTTGGGGAGTAATTTTAATGTAACATTCGTTTTACTTTTCCTTGGATCCATCCATCCATTTTCCGATCTGCTTTAGCCTCAAAAGGGTCGCGGCCATGCTGGAGCCTATCTCGGCTGTCTTCGGGCAGTAGGCGGGGGAACACCCTGAACCGGTTGCCAGCCAATCGCGGGGCACACAGAGACAAACAAACATCCGCGCTCATACTCACACCTAGGGACAATTTAAAGTTTTCAATCAGCCTGCCATGCATGTTTTTAGAATGTGGGAAGAAACCAGAGTACCCGGAGAAAACCCACACCTTGGCTTTCCTTGGGTATTTATGTAAAAAAAAAAAAAAAACACTACTTTTCTTATGTTACTTTGAGCAAACATTCTGCTCGCGACTTTTCGGATACTCCACCCACTTCTGACAAACATGCAGTAGCTGTCGTGCACATCTTAGCGTTG
>CAAKHF010017961.1:0-22082 GCA_901007745.1 Hippocampus kuda | reverse complement strand
CGTGCAATCTTCACCACTTTTCTGCATATACTTTGTTGTCTGAAGCAGTTATAGATGAAAGAGGAGAGGATCAAAGTGTCCTTTCACCAGTGGGTCAGAGACGTCATGCTGAAAATGTGCACACGTCTGCTACAAGCTAAGTTTTGAAAGCAAACACGAAGCTGTAGCATCCATTGACGAAAAGAGATTGGCTCACTTCTCCTGTCCCATGTAAATCCGCTTCAATTCCAAGCCGCGACTCCCAGTTCCAAATCCGCATCGGCGCTCCTCGCTAACGCTCCTTTCTTCTCATCGTCGGCTCCTCAAGCCTTACATCCATCCAGCCGCAGACCGTTCAACAGCACCGATCTCTCCGCTGAACAAAGCGGGGCTGTGAAAAATGCTGCCAATTACAGGCGCAAGACACAAGCGCCCCGGGACTGTCCAGCAACGACAGTCAAATGGCGCCGACATTCCTCCCAGTCAAAAACAGTGCTGGTATACCCATGCTGCCGAGAAGGCGCAACCACCAAGCACAGAGTCTCCTCCTTGATGAATGTCGTGGCCAAAAAATGCTGAAAAAAGTCCACATCAGGTCCACACGACGTAACAACAAACACAAAGTGACAAAACAAACACAAAAAACAACAAAAAAAGCAAGGCTCATGAGAGCACTTGCTGACGGCTGCCTACTCGGGCGCCATCTTGACTTACCCCGCCCGCATGACCCTCCCATAACATTTCAAGAGGAATCAATTATTCACAGATTTTTGCTATTCACGGGCCGACCCGGTCTCTATGCCCCACGTCTAGCGGGGTTCCACTGTATAGCTTTCAGTTGTACCTACAACATTCACCACTAGATGGCAGATATGACTTAGTTGGCACTTGCACCGGGTCTTGTAGTTCCCTAGACTACAATGTGAGAAGGCCTAAGAATTTTTTTGCAGATAGTACCTCAATAATATTAGGTTTGTAGGTTTCAGGGGTTCTTCTTGTTCCCCATTTGCAGTTTTTGAGTTATTGTTTGCCCTCTGGAGGAGTTTCGATAAGGGGATGTCTTTAATACTATATTTGTTGATTGTGGGCCTGTAAAGCCCTTTGAGACTGTTTTGTAATTAAGGTCCATATAAATCAATTAGAGTTGGCTCAAAGAATATAAAAAGTAACCTAATTTGCACAAAATGGGATTTTTGCTCTTAATTTTGGTTTGCCATTCAGCAGTTTTGTGGCACCCTTGAATTAATTTTTATGAGAGAGGTCTTTGCACTGGAGGGGGGGGGAAAAAATCACAGTATGTGGTTATTTTGTTGATTGCTTCAAAACTTTTTTTGTTGAATGGTGGATCTTTTAAACATGCATTGAGAAAACTTATTATGAAAAATAAAATATTCTAAGTGCCCTGCACATATAGGCATGTATTTTGTCCCAAATTAAAATGGCATTTTTAGGAAATATGTGGTCCTATATGGCCCTCACAGAAGCACCAATGAAAAATTGTGCCCCCCCCCATCATTTAAATCCACGTATGAGTTGATGGAGCCATGATAATGTTATCACTCGTAAACCAGTTCATACCAACAACACACATGTTTTGTGCGTGTATGAAATATATTGCACATCGTGTAAGTTTCCTCAACTTTATCTTCACTTAATTTAAAGGTGAAATTCTGCAAATTGTCACGACCAAACAGCAAGAAACATACATACAAGCATTGTGTCGACATTCTATTGTGGGTAGAATGAGCTCATGGCCAAGCTGTCTGCCGCTTCACTTATTCACTTCAAAGTTATTCTCATTGTTGTTTCCCTATTTTACAGCTGTGCATGACTGATTGCGTGAGGCGTGAGAAGGAGATGGGCTTAGGAGGCGGAGATGACAGCACACAACCAGTTTGGACCTATTGATCCAAACATTCCATCCCAGCTGCTCCTGAAGGGAAATAACATAATGGGATGGTGGGGGCGTGTACGGATATGAAAGCAGTGACCTCAACAACTCACTTGAGTTCTCTATCACACTTTGGCTGTTTAATGGCAGCACTCCATCACAGCGCTGAATGCTTATTGTAGTGTCACTTGTATCACATCGGCCCATCTAAATTGCTTTTATTTTCTCAATCACTATTGATCAGCAGCTTGTTCAATTGGGGAAAAAATGTCTCGCTCTCACATTTTCAAGGACTTTGACAATAGCACCCCCAACAAAAGAAGAACATACTGGATGTCATTAAGACAAATTACAGAAGGCCTTATAGTATGATTTTTTTAAAATTTGTTTTTCTACAGCTGTGTTACAATTAACACAGGGGTTTAAGAGGAAGTTAAGAGTAGACTGTATTTTTTTCATTGTATTCAAAGTGACTGTTCAGAATGTTACTTAAGTATTGCCTGTTTTGGAAAAAAGTTATATGATGACCCTGGGACAGGTTATTTCTACAGCCACGACCACATCAGAATTGTTTTTATTATTACTAATACTATTACTACAACTATTAGATTTTTGCTATTTCACCACTTAAGTCTAAAGTGGTTAAATATGCTCCCTCACCCAATTTTTATTTTTATTTTTTATACAGAGCTAAAAGAGATGAAAGCTAGTCTCTTTATTAACCTCAGCCAGTGTCACTCACACCATGTGATGTCTGTCTGTCGAGTTAACACCTGACCTCCGATGACCACCGCCCTCCCCTCCTCCACTCCTGGGAGCAGCTGGACATCACAAGACCACATGCAGCACATTTGCAACCAGGATATTGGTTCATTTGTCTTGGTAACACGCTAACTGTAGACCTACTAAAGTGCAGCTCACCCGAGAATGGGTCTGAGACGAAGAGGGTTGAGCTCATGTGCTCTGCTTTGGCTTATTACGGTATCTGGGTCAGGCGAGAAGTCATTCGAACCCAGCCGTAGAGCGCAGGTTGAACGATAGCAGTCAGTGTACAGCAGACCTCTGACAAGATTTTAAAATGCACAGATACTGTGTATCTGTTAAAACAAGTGAGGGCAGCATTCGACATACTTCACAAATATGAATCTCTTCATTTGTATAATATTTGTAAGCAAAGTTGGCAAATAAATGATTTTTTTTTTGTTAGCGCATCATAATATCTGGAATCTCACCTACATCCAAATAAATTAATATTGTCTGAAGAACAATACTGTAAAACAATAACAGCAACTCGGCTGTCAACAATGAATTGCACAAAAACAACATACTAGAACCTCTTTACTGGTCCCATTTGAGTATTTCTATGTCCACACGTTACAAAACAACGAACTGAACTACGGGAACCCCGGCTTTACTGCATGTTTAATAGTCAAAACAAAGTAAGTCAAAATGTTGTCATAAGTGATAAAAGTTCATGTGTGCCACTTTTCGGAGCATTTTACATTTTTGAGGCTGCACTCAGGGTGGAGTAAGTTTGGGATGTTCTACATATTGCAAAACTAGCTCATGGGTTTTTTATGAAGGAGGGGGAAGTAAGGGAAGGAGGCTTAAAGGGCCAGTGAACTGCCTCTACTGTCGCCAGCTAACACAACATGCACTGGTGTTTAATGTAAATTTTCAGCATTTGGTAGGTTGATGTAAGGTATAGACAAAACAAAGAAAAATCCACCGAATGCAGTCGTGTATAGTTTCTCACATTCCTTTGTCCGCCCACCTGACAAACTTCGAAATCTCAGGCCTCGTGTATGTGGTGAGATCACTGCCTGAAGTGTCAGCTTTCAGTTTCGGGGGAACTGCTTGCATGCTGCTTTATGGATGTGGGATTTTTTTCTGTGCAGCTCTTGTTCTTGATCATATTTGAGGAAGTACGTGTATATTCTTAGATTTGGATTGAAAGTTTGCCATGATACGACAACAATCCCAAGGATTGAGATCTCATAAAGTACAAGGTAAAAGGCATGACTCATTACTGGCAGTATTCCAGCAAGCCGTTCATTCAAAATGCCTGTGCGTGATTATAAAAGGTGATCTGCGAGGCTTTTGTTGCTGCAAGGAGACGACCAACCCTCATTTCTGTCCCTGTCTTTTGACAGGGCAAGTGAGTGACGGCGCTTAAATAAGCTGCAACTGAGCAATCATGACAGTAGGCCCGTGTGATCTGGGAAAATGAAGAACATTTCCAGTTACAGGGAAAAGTCTGAGCCAAACTGCAAATGAACTTTATCATCCAGCACAGGGTACTCTACACCAGTTTCTTGCCATAATGGAAATCTGTCTTCTCAAACCGACATGGACACCGACAACTGACGTGGGTAGTAGGATGTCATGATTATGTGTGATTTTGACTGTGAGCATGTCTGTGTCTCGAGGCAGCATTCACCTCGTGCCTACACAAAACAGATCAGGCTTTATTGTTCTTCTCTATGCGGTGGCAAGCTGAACTGAAGCGTATCGCTTGGTGGAAATGTGGCTTAAAAAGCCTTCATTGAATTCCAAAGACATTCCCATCAGGCACCACTCAGTGCATTTTTTTCAAGAAATGAGAGCAGAGCAGAGCAGGCAAAGCGGGCCTCTCTCACCCATTTTGATTAGCATGAATCAGCTTAAGATGTCAAGCCAACCACCCGTAGCCATCAGGAAACACACCCTAACACTTCCCCCCCCTCCTTCTCCCCTCCTCTCCTGGAGTGTTGCTGAATCCCTGCTGTGCATTTTGTTTTGCTTCAACGGTGGCTCCATTTCATCTCATGTTGTGAGAGGAGTGCGGGAGGAGACTTCTCATGGCTGTCTTTCTGCTTGTTTTCCTCGGATGAGCCCGCCGGTCTGCTTAAGAAGTCATTAGAAATCCACCATGGGAAATCAAGTCCCTCCAATCCCAAACCCATTTTGCAGTCAACCGAGGGAGGAGTCTCTCCTATCCCTAACTTCAAACCCAGTTGTTGTACAGCCAAAAGCAATTAGAACCATAAGGGAGGTCATGAATGACTCCAGGTCCTGCAAGGTGGGCCCCCCAAAAAAATGAAAGTCAATTAAAATGAGGGCGAAGCGGTTACTCGGCTATCGATCTACAGATTTCAAAGGGAGCACACGGGACTGTTCCAACCATCTGGAACATTGTAGAATAACAAGGCGAAAATTCCCAACGGGTGTTCCTGAGCATCTTGTCTCATCCCGTTGGGAAGCGGCCAAAAGATCATTTGGAGATCCTACTTTAGATTTTTAGCTTGAGGAAACAGAAACTAGAGTGTATAACACTCATCCTGTCCACAATCTCTGTCAGGTTCAGACCGAACCGAATAATATTTTTGGATTCCAAAAATGAAGGCTCAGACAAAGTGCGATAAAAATTATTTCTTGAAGAAAACTCCACCGACAAAGTATAAACTGAAATCGCTGGTCACAAGGTGCCAGGAAAAACAATGCATGAAACAAAAAGCACTTGCAAAGGCAAGGTTCAATCGAACACAGAAGACACACAAACAAAATATCAAAAATCCAACAACATGAAAACAATGATCCAGAGCAATAATTAACCCTTGTGGACCAAAACATCCCATAACAGGACTGTTGACGTACAAACTAAAATGATGTCATGATCTATTAACACAGGGGTCCCCAACCGCCGGTTCGCGGACCGGTACCGGTCCGCAGGGCATTTGGTACCGGGCCGCACAGAAAGAACTTGCCTTATTTCTGTTTTATTTATTTCGGAATACAAAGATGTTTTATTTTGAAAGGTTACCGGATTCTCCGTTACATCCGTATGTGTCACGCTTGACTCACGTCAAGCTACACTTCTCCGTCACGTGACCGATTACGCTAGAAACAAAACGTTGACGGTCGCAAAAAGAGTTCTCTCAGGGCAGGTGATGCAGATTAGCAACAACCAGTACTTTACCTGTAACAAGAACTTATTTTGAGCCTGAGAGGGTTTTAAAAAAACTGCTGGAGATCGCAAATGACGGCGGCCTTAAAAGTACGTTCGAGACAACTGGATTAAAGTTATGGCTGAATACTCTGAGATGACCACAATAGCACTGTTGCTATTTCCGACATCCTACCTGTGTGAGGCGGGGGTTTTCTGAAGTAACGGCGACTAAAACAAAATTACGAAGTAGACTGGACATAAACCACACACTTGAGGTGTCATTGTCTCCTATTACCCCGAGATGGGGTAATAGCAGATGGTCTAGTTGCAGAAAATCAAGCTCGGGGCTGTGGTGAGTCGTCATTTTCATGCACTTTGAATTTGCGTTGTATCGTATTTTGAAGGCATTAAACATTACCATAGCGATCAGTGTTGCGGCCAGATTAGACGCTCCTTGTGTTTATTATTATATTTCAAAAACACCACCGTTTTCATGCAGCTCATACCATATTATTTTGTTGTATTAATCCGCCACATTTTAAATGCCGGTCCCTGAAAATATTGTCTGACATAAACCGGTCCGTGGGGCAAAAAAGGCTGGGGACCCCTGTATTAACATGTTGAAGGCGCTAACTTGTCCATATTGAATAGTCCAAATTCAATGTTTTTGTTTTTTACTTATATGCAGATGATAGTTACTTATACCCATAGCACAATACTGCTTTTTATTGCTTTGATGTCCATAGAGGGCACCAACCTCAATAAGTAAATAGAAACTATATATGTATGGATAGGTCTGACGCCACTGAACATTTTGAGTGGTCGCAAGAAAAAAAAGGATTTAGAAATGACTTTGATATTGCACTTTAAAGCCACCATTCCATTATGGTGCCTTTGTCCGATGTGTCGTTAAAAAAAATCAACGCACAAGGGTTAAATAACAAAAATACTTACAATCAAGGATCTATGAACAAAATGACAGCAACTAAGAATAGTATCGAGAGGTCTAGAAAATAACACTTGAAGCACAACAGCCAGCAGTGTCAATAATCCGACGCCAACTTGTCGCTTGGGAAGTCCTTCGATACATGGTTTAACTTGATGATCAAATTGTCAGCAGGTGTGCACGCTGGAGGAAAAGGCCTCCCCTGCCACCTGCTGGAGACACACAAGAACAGGCTCATGACAATCTCACAGCTGCAAAATAAATTCAAATCCCTTTAGGCCATTTATAAAAAAAATGCGTGGGATTACCTACTCAATATGTTGTCATGCTCCAGAAACTCCACTGGTTTCTTCCAGCACCAATGTGCACAGCCAACGCTCATCTCGTAAGGAACATTCTGGATACTGACGCTAACATGATTTAAAATGGACGTATTCTATTTCAGTGACTTATCATTGGTTGGATACAAATAGGTGGGTCTCTGGAATGCCTACCAATATGCATCAAGTGGTGAATTACAACAAAAATAACTTAGAGCTGCATATATTTTTTTAAAAATGTGTTTGGAAGCGAGGCGTTCTGAATTTTTTTCAAAAGATGACACAACAGTGTGACTGCCCCACTCGGCAGCATGGTTTGGGCAAAAATCTGCCATTTTCAAGTAAGAGAAAAGGAAGCAAAGATTAGCATTAGCTAACGACATTGACAGCCTTCGCTGCAGATCGCCAGCATTTCAATTCTGAGTGCAATTTTTGGTGTGACGCTAGGGGGTAATTGGCAAGTGTAATTTGACAACTTGTTGAAGAAGTGCTGCCTCCAAGAGTGGAAATACAAATGAGGTTTCTCATCAACGTCAAAGGCATGTGGGCTGTGCAGTACAGGGCGGCAGTGAGACGGAGCCACCACCAGTCGCCCCAGGTTCAACTAGATTTTGACAAATGAATGTTAAATGCCTTTAAAATTCTTTATCCTCTGGCTGACAAATCTCAGATAGTTTTATTAAGACACCTGGAAAATATGTCTCATTCAATACGGTCACAACATGTGGTAAATTTGGATAATGTTTCTGTGCTGATGTCAATTTTTCTTATGCTGCCTTTCTTAATTAAATTTGGGGATTTTTTTTTTTTTTTTTAAAGAAGGTTTATTTAACTCCACTTTGCTTTGAGGATTACAATATTATGCTTATTGCTGGGGAAAATTTTACATTGCCCAAAAATGGAGTTCATGAGTATGGTGATATTTGACTCAACTTGTGAAAAGCACTAAAAGCCTCAAAAAGCACAAGTTCACATTGAAATATTGATAGATTAATCTTAAAGACTGGACTTGAATCTTGCATCCTTTTCCTCCTGTCGCTTTCTGGCCTCGGGCTGTCACTCACACCGGCATGCTTCAAGGGCAAAAAACAGTCAGGAAATGGAATATGCGGCGAGGTCAGTCTTGCTGAACATCCTGGAGGGTCCATCCTGAAATTAATCTGATTAGGTACCTTGTCATCTCTCCTGTCTTTTATTATTCATTTTTAGAGTGTTTTTCCGAAGTATTCAAATCAGAAAAAAATGAAACAGTTCTGTTCAATGTTTCTTGTAATTTACATCAGTTGGGTTCCTTCTCATGCTTCAACCTTGATTCCAAACGCATCCAGCAACATGCTCTACTGCCTACCTTTCTGTGCCAACTGTAAATAAGTAACTGGTTAAAGCATACCTCTGACGGCCCATTTCGAGGTATTGATGGGGACTGATGATAAACATCGGGCGGTCATATCTTTGTGTCAAAACAGTGCCACCCCTGGTTAATTTTAATGCAGGGCGATTCATAAAGTGGTGGAATGTATTTTCTTTTTCTGTCAAGCGATGAAGATAGAAATGTGGTGACTATCTGCACTGCTGGACAGAAAATACAGTTGTATATGGTCACATTACAGTTTGTTATTCTTAATCAAGCGTTAACTGTTCATTTACATCTTGTGATGAATATCTAATGGATTTTTTCGTTAAAAAAAATACAGTAAGGTATTGTTCTATCATCGGAACTTTACAGCAATCCGTACTTTTATACTGTTAAATGACAGTGATCTAATGTTCTTGTTAACTGACTGATTAACTGTTTAATTTACATGCAATGGATGAGTAGGTAACAGTATTTTATAGTTATTTTTAAAAAAAACACGGTAAGATACTGTCATAAATTCACAGTAAATTTACAGAAATGCGTTCCAATGCAGCCATCCATCCAAGACTTGTCTTCATTAAGCCTATACCAGATGTGACCTTGCGTGAGGGGCAGGGGTGCACCCTGGACTAGTCCCCGGTCTGTAGACAGATAAAGACAAACAAGCAGTCGACATCTATGGACAATTGTGAGACTTCAAAGAATCGGAGAAGCATCTATTTGGAATGCACACTTCACATGATCTGATATTCACCATACTAGAGTAACCTACTACTCTGCTGCCATATTTGTAAGGCTATATGTCAAATACTGGAGCCTATCCAAGCCGTCTTCGGGCAGGAGGCGGAGGACACACTGAACTGGTTGCCAGCCAATTGCAAGGCACACATAGACAAAAAAACATCCACGCTTACACCTAAAGGACAATTTAGAGTGTTCAATCAGCCTGCCATGCATGTTCCTGGAATGTGGGAGGAAACCGGAGTACCCGGAGAAAACCCACGCAGACACGGGGACAACATGTAAACTCCACACAGGAAGGCTGGAGCAGGAATCAAACCCTGCACCTGCGCACAGCCGAGGCATACGTGCTAACCAGTCAACCACCCTATCATTTTTCTTTATATTAAAAAAAAAAAAAAAAAATGGCATCGAACATGTTGCTGACTTTTCATATCCACGTTACCTCGGCAAATCTTGCATTAGATCCTTTGACATCAGTCGGGCTCTTTCAAGCGCTCTTCATGCCAAGTGGTCACATAAATCCCAGTTCATTTGCACAACACAGAAGCTCCTTCGTAATGGCTAAGAAGTACAATCACACGACATATGAATAATGGTCTGAGACGGCAGTTGTTAGAAGAGATGATGCATTCTGTTCGATAAACTCTAATCATGTTGACCAGGATATGCGTCAGTATCAGCCTACCTGCGGCATGTCTTTATATCGCCAAAGACATGCCAATGCCGTTTTTTGTAAACTTTCCAAAATGTGTGCTCACTTGTAATATAACGCAAGTAGTAAAACGGGCAGCACAGCACCAACAGCTTGACTCCACGAAACATGACAGCGAGTTGTTGTGGCACCGCTTGGACAAATCTGAGACAATTGTTCCACACCGGTGGAGACCCAGATCTGTCACATCTATGTTTCTATTTTTTGGAGAACGCTTATCTTTTCAAATTTCATGGCTGCAGCACTGTCCTCATGCGGCTGAGCATTTTTCCTCTGTGAAAGATTTCCTTGTCAGGTTGTGTAAAGATGACGTTCTCGGCCCCGTTTGCAAGCACTCAAACACGCAAACATGCAGTATTACTTGTATATGCCTTTTGGATATCAACATGGGAGGAGGTGGGACATTTTCTTTGTCGTGGCTTATCTGATTTCAGTCATTTTTAAAAACACGTTTTTCTAATCTCAGATTCATTTGTCTGATCCAAGCGGTAACAGTGGATGAGTGGTTAGCACGATTGTCTCATAGTTTTGAGGTTCTGAGCTGCAGACTTGCGTCGAATTGATATGCTTTGTGATGTTCTTCCTCGCACAACCCGGAAACGTGCGTGGAAGGTTAATTGAGGAATTTCAATTGTACAAAGGGGTGATTGTGAGTGTGAATGGTCATTTGGCTCTAATTGCCTTGTGATAGGTTGGGAACTGATCCAGAGTGTAACCAACCTCTCTACTCAATTTCAGCTGCTACAGGCTCACATGGGACCCTAATGAGGATGAGCAGTACAGAAAAAAGATGGATGGTCATCTATATCTCTGACACACAGTGAAGTCCAAAATCATCTATACCTTGGCCAACATTGAACTCAAACTTTTTTTTTTAATTGAGTGAATTAGTGTTTTTTGTCTGTATAGTACACCAGAAAGTGGCTGAAATACTTATTAATAAAGGTTAGGTTAAATTAAATAAATGTTATTTGTTATTCAATCAATATCAATTTCAATTGAAAATTGTGAGGATTTTTTGGGTTTTTTTTCTGAATAGCATGCACTCTTTGGCTCTTTCCGTCAGTATTGATGGAAAGAGCCAAAGAGAAAAAAAAAATGTGGTACGCTTGCTGCTGGCATAGCCACGTATCATTTGCACAACCTGGCCAAACCTGTCCTTGCCCTGTTCCCATCAGAGCAGCGAGTGCTGCATTGTGGGAAATTGTGGTCTTTACAAAGAAGGCTGCCTTGGTGTGCATTAGATAATTTGCATCTCACCTACTTTGCAAGCACGGAAAAATGGCTGCCTGCTTGAGCCTGGCTTTTTTTTTTTTTCACCTTTACTGATTCGCCCTCATTACCAAAGCTGGGCATTCCGAATGAAAAGGCAGTTGAAATCAATTCAGGGCGATAGGCTAATTTTGTTGTTGCAAGAGTCTCTTTCTCGTCCTTCAGCCAAAAAGACGTGAGAAACAGCTCGTCGACATGAAAATGGAGAAGTCGACTAGCCTGCACAACCCCTCCAACCATTACCTTTGACGGTCACCATTCACTCGTTTAAGTAGAAAAAATAATGACGCACTGACAGTGTGCTTGAGATTATAAACACAAAAAAATGCAGACATCAGACCGCAGCTATCAATTGGACTATAACCATCAAAAAAGAAGGCATATTTTTCACTGGTGACATCATCTCATGACCAAGGAGTGACTTGACGTTTTTTTTTTTTTTGTTTTTTTTTTAAACGTTCCGCCCTGTTAATGAAATACATAAAAAGGCTTTCCGCTGTAATACTTTGCCATTTTAGTTTTGTGAGAAACGTGCCATAAAGTATACTAGAAGTTACCCAACATTGGCATTATAAAAGCTTTCCAGTCATCTACGCTGAGATGTAATATCACAACAATTGTCAGAAGTACCTGACTCAACTCTTTCTGCTTTCCAACAGATTAGCCAAAGAAACAATGAGTGGCCGTCACGATGTGACACATAAACACAGTGACCCCATGCGGGCTGGTGTTGTTGCCAAGCAGGTGGTTCGAGGCGAAATGGTGGTAGCCGCCGGAGGCAGTGATACTGCTGATGCGTGTGGACAGGACTGTCACTGATGTCACTGCCTGTACACTCCATGATCACTGACATTCATAGGAAGAAACCATAAATTCGCCATTCAACATGCAGTACATACTGCGTATAGTCGGGATGGCAAAAATGATCGAAAAAGTGAGCCAACAATGGATTTTACATTTCAGATGAATTTGGAAGGAGTCAGCAATCTCAAAAATGGAATTTTCTCATGTCCTGCATTTTCTTCTGCCTTCTGAGGATGATCGCATTGTGATTTTCTGCTGATTTCATGAAAAGTGAGTTTTCTCTCCTCACTGCTTCCTTTTAAAGTGTTGCAGTGAGCCACAGGTAAAAGTGAGGAGTGGCATATTCCCCTTGCAAAATTCGGAAATTGTTCCTCACCCGGACACCGCCATGCAGACTACGAAAAGCACTCATTCATGTATTACAGTATATAATGCAACCAAAATGATTCCTTCAAATGATTGAACATCGGGATTAATCTGACCATCGCAAATAACAGATGTCGGTTTCAGACAACAGGAGAGGCGATACTGAGGCCTTGGGCTGTCATTTCATCAGTGCAGAGTGTCACAACAGTGGAGGCCCGCAATGACACACATGGAGCTGACATGTGAAATATGGCTTTGTGGGACCTCATTATGCAGCAATAAGTGTCCGTGCTCATCACAACAGTGTCACTTGTGCCGCTGCAGCCTGAAGCTATTTTGTGAGGGGCTGATGAGGTGCTGTTTAGAAAGTTCATCTTGTGTGCAGCAGAGGGAAGCAACTAACTGAACCTGTTATTGAAATTAAGTCGTTTTTTTTTTTTGTACTTTAATTGAGTAGTTATTTTTCTGACCAAAAAAGATAGCTGGACTTTCTATTCCTTAAGTTTAGTACTTTTTTTTCAACAGTCACGAGATGACGACACATTAAAAAAAAAAAAGATTATCTTTAATTTGATGACAAAAATATTTTTCCTTTGTTCAGTGTTTCTTACCTCCAGACTGCTAAAAAAAAATTTAATAAGTTGACTCAACTGAAAATTTCATGTCAACAAACTTCAATAAAATTTTAAGTTGTGCAATTCAACAAAATATTTAAAGTTTTGCTCATGTGATAATTGGCTTTCCCACATTTTCAACAAACTAATAAGACTTTGCAGAACGAATTGTCCCTTGCATTGTACCCCAACTTAAAGAAATAAGTAAAAACAACTTGCAAATTGTTTTGGAGCAAAATACTTGCTTGCTTCGATGTGCTAACAAATATTGTTGCCATAAATGTTAATAATTTAAAGTTTTCCAATTTAAAGGACTGTTTTAGCCTAAAAATATAAATGATGAGGGTTTTTTTTGTTTTTTTACAATTGACCTTTTTAAGTAAAGGAGTTGAATCAGTACTCCTGGGGTTGTTTCTTTTAAACAAGCAATCGAGTGCAATGAGTTTTACTCTCTGATAAGGCACTAACCCTAACTGGAACCCAAACCAACCGGAAAAACATTGAAAACAAAAAATTAAGTAACATCTTTGAGCTTCAAAACCGTCTCCCTCTCAATTGAGATTATTGCAAGTAAAGAGTCTTCTTTGAGCAGTCCTGTTCTGACACAGTTGGAGCTAGCACAGTGAGCGCAAGATAGTGTCACTTTGTAAGTTTTGGTACACTGTCAATCAAATAAGAAGTTGAGGCTAACTAGTCTGCATGAATGAACCGCCCACTTTTGGTTTTGTGAGACCACATTGGATCACGCAAGATTGTTTCATGTGTCACCCCTTATGTTCTGTCCAGAAACCATCGTTCACAACAAACTGGTCTTGTAGTGATCCCCAAAAAAAGTCTGCAAGTTCACAACATTTTTTCCTTCGAGCTCCAGTGCTCTGGAATGCTTCACCCACGAAAATTGGAGCTGCTCCCTCTATAGAAATATTTCAAACTTGACTTAAGACTTACTTGTATAGTTTTGCATTTCGTTGAGCTATACCTACCCCTACCCCTCCACCCCAGCTTGGAAAGGGCGCTAGACGATGATAGGTGGACTACCTCCTCGGAGGCTCTGCTATGGAGATTTCAGCATTAACCAACCGAGCTGGGCTTTGAGGAGGACCGACTTTTCTGTAGGCATCTTCCTGCAGCTCTTCATCTTTTTAAATGTACCCTCACACTATTCTAAGTAACATTTTACAGCAGCATGTTGTGTTAAATGTTGCCCAGTCTGCATCTGCTGCAGACTAGTTCTCTTGGAATGGGGATTCCCCCATCCGGGGCCCCTTCTCAAGGTTGTTTTAATTCCCCCCCCGATGTTTTTTTTTTCATTTTTTTCTTGTCCTCCTGTGGGGTGAAGATAAGGGGATGTTGTTAATATTTGTCAGCTGTGAGCATGTGAAGCCCATTAAGACTCTGATTTAGGGCAATATAAATACATTTGGCCTGACTTGACCAGGAATCAGTGACAGCTCCGACAAAGGCTCCAGTGTTAACAGCTGAACCTGTTATTATGGTAAGAGAACTTCTTTTTCCACTCAAAAGTATGTGTCTGGACACAATAAATCACAATGTGTCAAATTATCTTACATTTATTCAGTCTGGATGTGATACACGAGTATGGGGAAAAAAAAATCATCCTTTGAAGGCGATTTTCGGGCTGCGTATAATATACTGTTTGATTTTCATGCCAGCGCAAATTTAGCACAATGTGCAGTCTAACTGTGCGTATCAGTGTTCTTCCTTTCGGTGTTCTCCGAGACTTTGCACAGGTTTAAATTAGCATAATGGGGCATTTGCACCATTGTGCGATGTGGGACGGAATTCAGCTGATTCCCGGCCAATAGTAGCGGATCCCCTTATTTGCATTAAAATGAGGGCAGACGAAGCGCTCATAATGCTTGAGACATTTACACTGTGAAAGCAGAAATAGATTCGCTGGGGACCGTTTTGTACAGGTAAACTGCAAGATCTCCCCTTGCTGTTTCTGTAATCGGACGTGCCTGTGATGTGGGCAAATGCCATGCATCCAGGACTGTGCATCAGCTCTATCGCTGTCTCAAACACGCGAGGCTCGACTTGCTCCGAACACCAAAATGAGGATGTGCCCGTTTTTAACGCAGAGGGCCTGCCAATGAAAACAGGGCCATCTGTGTTATCTTTGACGAATTACGGTATCTGTGCTTCTACTTAAATACAGGGCGTGAGTACTTTTGCCACCTCTGGCTATACTGGGAAAAGACAATGAAGTGTACCTAATCTGTTGCCAATTGTTGTATCATTCTTGTGGACATACAGCATCTACTGATGGCAAAAGCATCGCAGCGCCTGACTGATTTTGCCGCCACGGCGATGTCGACACATAAGAATGTGACAAGATCAAAGGTCTTTTTCGCTTCCGACATATTCCCTTCAACGTGAGCTGAATCACAGTCATGGTGTTTCACCTCCAGCAAAACAACAACATCACAATCCTTGTAATGAGAAGGTTTTTGCGTGTCACATCCATCACTGAATAAAGCGTTTCAAGTTGTTCATATATCAAGGCACGGAACAAGGATGGATGGATGGATGGAATTCATCCATACCTGGGTCAGACTTTCTGCTTTATGAAGTGGTCAGGCAAAGGTTTCAAGTCACGTGAACATGCGGAATTGCTAGCATGAGGGTCGATGTTCTTTTGAGATGTTGCCTTCTTTTTTAACAAAACTTAAAAGAAAAAAAAAGCACCACAAAACAAAAGAAAAAAAACATGCAAAGTTGATCTATTGATGCTTGCTGAGATGATGTTTTGGGAGATTTTGCCGAGGTTTAGTATGAGTCATGCATGAAGACAGTTGAAAAAATAATCAAAAAAAAAAAAACTGATCAAAAAATGTCAATCATTTTCAGTGCATTTTTTTTTTTACTCGGTCCGATTGCGCCCTAATTCCAATTTTAACTGCCAATTATCCAAGCTTCACATTGGCCAAAACAGCAACTCACCTCCATTTGTCAGGGGGTTGAAGATTTATTGAAGTTATCGTTTTTCTATTTCCGTTGAGCGGAAAAGTGCAAGACATTCTGGCAGAGGTTTATTATGCTTGAATGTTATGTTGCTGCGTCTCCCTTGTTGCCGTGAGCAGGGGACAAAGGAGAGCACTCTCACTGGAATCAAAGTGCTTACCCGTCGAAGCAAGTGCATCCACGAGGGAACTGGTTCATGTTTTTCCCATTAACGCAAGATACGGCAAGTGCTGATGGTGGAGCTTTCGGGCAAGTCTCTCTGCGCCATTCTTGTCACAAACAATCCGGATAGCAATCTTTTAACCTTTCATCCTTTTTCTATACCACTTATCGTCATGAGGGTCTCGGCTGTGCTGAAGGCTACCCCAGATGACTTTGGTGAAAAGTGGGGTACCCGGCGCATGTATACAAACAAATGCACACTCATATTCACCTCGTATTCAATGGACCAACCATGGAGAGTTTTGGAAGACTGCCTATTGGCAAAATAGCCACTTCAGACAGATTGGGAACCAAGCCTCCGTCAACAGGTTTGTGGAAGGCATTTTCTCACAGGTTTGTCTAAAATATTCAGTTGATTTGTTGGTGTGTAATTTAGCAAAACACAATGGATAGTCTGCAGGCTAACGCTTACGGCATAATCAGTTGCCATGAAGCCAGTAGGAGACGTATGCATGCCATTCAATTTTGGTGAGTACCCGAAAACACCTGCAGATCAAGGATTTTTGAGATATTTTCATTACAGCATGACTCCATTGGGGCCACGTGTGATCGAGAGCTAACGAATTTAGCAGCATTGGCCCAACTCGGGAACGACCTCCAAGCGGTGTTGGGCGGGCCTTCAGGCTACGAACAGTTCCCAGTCAACAGCCGACAACTGGGTCTGCAGGTATCCAGGTCGCTGCGCTTCAGGAGCGGCTTTGGGACCCAGTTGGAGGTTGCTCAACAGCAACAGCAGCAGCATTGAAAAGTGGTGCAATTTAATGCGCATAACCACCGCCTACAGGACATGGGTGGAATGATACAGATTGCTCACATAATTCGTAATGTCTGGGTGTCATTTAAGTTCCTCTTGGTGGTTCTGTTATGAGGATTTGAATTTCACTGAACGGAAGTGAATTAAATCAATCTGTGGGCTTCTTTCGTCAAGGCTATGAGCTTGTTAATGTCTCTATCCGATGCCACTTGCCCTTGAGCGTTTTTAACACTGTCTGAGGGCGCACAAAGGAATAGAATTGTTGTGATGCTGTGAAAGAAACTAACTGCAGAGTAGTTTGAAAAGAGGAGAGGAAAGGTTTCCAACATGCACTATTCAAGGTTCCGCTATCAGCCAGAGATAATGGCATTCCACACGTTTACATTTCAGGGTGTTTTAAACAGGATGTGCTGAAGGGTGCCAAGCATGTTATGTTATGTCATGTTATGTTGTGTTAGTCAGGATGATTACCCGATAATTCCCAAGATTTCAGCAAATTTCTCTGTAAAATGTAATATGCAAAATTCTGTAACTATTTAAAAATAAGATTTAGTCAGTCGCTGATGGTGTACTGGTACACTGCCTGACTTGTGTGCAGGCAGCGCGGGATCGGTTCCCACTCAGTGACGGTGTGCATGTGGGTGCGAATGGTCGAGTGTCTATCTACTTGAATACATTGATATCCCTGCGCCGTTATCATGTTACATTCTGTCTCCAAATGACAAAAATGCCAAAGTGTATAGCAAACCGTTGTACCAATATGTCTGGGAGAAGCACATTTCATCGGTAAGAACGCAATTTTAAAATGTTCTCTCACGTTAAACCTGAATGTTCAAAATAATTAAATAGATTAAGTACACAATACTCAAAGTTTTACAAAAAGTACTAGTAGATGAACTATGTCAAGTTGGTGGAACTTGGAACGTTTTATGAGTCATTTTTGATTACATTGAACTATACTAGTTTTTGGGTATGCATAACTTAAAAACATAAACTCATTCTAACTTAAATGGAATTGAGTCACTTAATGATAGTCTTGTGTCTACTGTTTCAAAAAGGGTAATATTTACGAATAAAATTTAGATAGCACGTGCTAAAAATGCAACTGATGAATGCTTGAGAATCTGCTGTGCAAGCCAGTTTACCTGAGGGTGATGGGGGCTGCCACTGTGGTGAACTCGACAGAATCGTATTTGCTGCCGTTGTTAATGCATGCTATGCTTTTGGAAATGTATCATTTTTCTCTGTAGATATATACTATAGAGTGCATATCAACAATAGGGTTTATTATTTTTGTTGCAGTTTGCAGTGGAGGAGGACTGTACTGTGATCCACAGAGAGCTGTGACAATGGGTATCAATACATTCTGATTTTTGATTCTGTTTTGTGTATACTATGTAGCATGTACAATATGTACTGTATGGTAATGGGTCCGTTTTTTGGTAAATACAGAGGCCACCAGTGGAACCAAGACTGAAAGCTTCTCTGACCTTGAGGGTATTTTTCTGGAATGACCTGGCCATTGTGTATCTTTGCTTTAGGGTTTATCTCCTGCTCTCATCACAATGAGTGCGTTCTGCAGCTCTCCGTCAAACTGCAAGGACAGCTGTCACGTCAGCATTTCTGGCATTCATCATGGCTTCTCTCAAATATCTCAATTTAGTTTAGGATTCTTCCTGCAAGTTGGACATACAGGTATTGTGTATTTTGACATTTTCTCTGCAACAGATGCTGCATGGCCAAATTGCACATGGTTGCTGGGTTGGCGGAAGATTCAAGTGGATAAGCTTATTGATTTGACTGAAAGCAAAAAGGTAGCTATTGATTGAGCCAATCCAACTGCTAGGTTTTTTTTTTAAACCATATAGAAATGTGCATGAATCAATACTGGGAGAAATAAGGGGACAGACTTGCCCAAAGAATAAAAACAATTTGGTCGGCTGATTTTTTAGCAGGGTTGCAATGACATGCAATTCCAAGCAGTCAACTTAGATTTCAGTGTAAAATGGTGAATTCAGCTTGAAAGTGTTCATTCCTGTTCAAATGGTGAAACATAATGCACGTTAAAGCTCTTTTTTTTTTTATGACAAGAAACAATTAAATAGTTGGCTTATATCCGATTACCCTGAACAATCATGTTCAGGGTCATCGGAAAATATGCAAAATAGAAAATGGATGGATGGAAATGGCTTTCTAGATTCACAGTATGGACAAAAATATTTCAACAACAGATTATAACATCTATGTAAAATGGGAGACAGGATACATGGAATTGGTCTCACCTTTTGTGATATTTAAAAAAAAAACCTCAAAGCAAAATAAAAGCAAATCAGCTTGTTCCGCTATTAATGTAACCTATAACTATAGTTGGCCCTGGGTTCTGACATTCGAAAATATATGGTGGTGGTTAGGGTAAGTCAGTACCGTGTATTAAACTGTGGCAGGGTTTACAGGGTGTATGCAGGGTTTGCATTTTGGGGGTTGATATGTATACTTGATACGTTTTAGTTCCATGTGCTGGTGATAAGATGCAATAATAATAATAATGATAATAATCTACACAGCAGACATCGAATCAATCCTGTGTTCTTCGATCACGGTTTGGTTTGGGGCCAATACAAAAAAGGACAACGGACAGTTAAGACTGCTGAAAAAAATCATTGGCACCGACCTACCCACTCTTGAGCACTTGAACACCGCAAGAACCAAGACAAGGGCACGGAAAATAATACTGGACCCCCTATATAGTGTACATACATATATATATGTAGTATATACTGTATCGTGGCTCGTTGCGTTTTTGCACACCCCTGTGGAACAGCATTACCGCGATAATCATTGTTGCTCCAGCTCTGTACTTACTTGAACCATTGTCACTGATCTCTATTCCACAGCACCAGACACTTTAAAGCGCTCAAGGACTTCTGCACAATTGCACACTTAAACTTTTTCTACAAAGACTGCTACTGGTCACTTTAAAATGGTGCAATGATAATCTGCACCACCCGCACAATTGTTTTAAGATTGTATTCTACCACTGATCACTTTAGCTCTGCTTGATACTTTGCACATGTCTCACAGCTGTCATTGGATGGTACAGGTACTACCGCACAACGGTACCCTAACATTACGGAATGTCTCTCCATACCTATTTGTCATGTCCTTGTTTATCGTAGTTGCTTGTTATTGATGATACAAGTGTGGCCTGTACTACCGGAGACAAATTCCTTGTGTGTCCTCCATACTTGGCCAATAAAGATGATTCTGATTCTGATTCTGATCAAAAATGGGACAACCAGATATTTATCAAACTAAACAAAAATATTGCTCCGTTTCCTCATCAAGACCTCTAAGTGGACCGGCGGAGGTACCCCTTTAGAGGTGTGCCATAACATGGCCCATTTATGGATTTTTTTTTATTATTATATTGCTCTAATACATAATATTGTATTGACTGTTTTTTAAAAAAATTTACTTGGCCAAATATATCCATGCGACATGGAGTACTTAGAAGAGATTTTGTCACGGTTGGCCAGTCCCAATAGTTCCAAGTGATGCTATTCATGAGAATTCCCGCATGTCGTACATTAGCAAAGTCTTAGTGTGCGAGTCTTGTCAATTATGAATGAGTTTCCAGCCCACGCTTAACACGGGGCATACTCTGCACCAAAAGAAGAAAAATAGTCAAAAGAACACAGACCAGCATCATTGCACATACCAGTTGACTGGTGATGTTCTTGCCACCTGTCATGACAAACAGCTGCAGGGCGATTAAAAGAGCACATGGACTGCTGACGTTAACGTGACCAGATAAGAGATAACACTCCAAATTAGGTCATTGCTGGTCGGGTAGTTGGTCCTGTCTGACGGCAAGAGGTCAGTTCCTCTCACCTTGTCTGGCTGGGCAGCTGCTGCAAACACAAGATACGCACAGTGCTACTCACTCTGCTTGTGTGAGGTGAGCTGCTTCAATTGATCTGTTAATGAACATTGGCCAAGTGCCCAATTCTGCTTTAATGTGTGTGTTTTTTTTTTTTTGCCATCTGTCTGTTAACATTTTTCAAATGACACGAATACAATGCAGCTGTATTTGTACTGAAGCAACAAACAGCACATCACGAATGAGATCTTTCAGCTTTTCTTCGGCTTCTTGCTTTTTTTTGTTGTTGATGAATAACACTCACTATGCTAGTAATTAATGTCAGAGAGTTGAGCGCAGAGACAAAAGGTCATTCTTCTGTGTTCTGTTGAACTGGACCGATGTATCTATTTTTGTGTCTCTGTATCATGCAACGCATGGCCTTCTGATTATGGTACTCAAAGGTGTTTTTGCCCCTCAGTGAGGTATCATACCGCTGCGTTTAAGCCAAGCGTGAGGAGTTGAATCAGCCCCGAGGGCATGATGCACTATGACTCTCCATTTTGGAGCATCTCCAGCTGTCTGCTAACATTAATACATCTTCTTGTGGAATTCCAAGAGCCGTTTTTTTTCTGCAGGCTCTTTTTAAATTGTTTTTCCTCCTTTGTGTTCATGTACAGGCATGTTTCATGCGCACACTTTATTGGTGTATTGCAGGTATGTCCAAAGTCCGGCCCGCGGGCCAAATCCGGCCCACGGTAGAATTTCATCCGGCCCTCAGCCTCTGTCATAAAATCAGTGCCGTCTGGCCCGCTGGTTGTTTGCGCAATGGGACACGTGTCGCACGGAGTGAGGTCTCGTAGACTGGTGAGTGATGTCTCATAGAGTGCTGCTTCCCTCTAGTGGTTAAATGAGTAATAGCATTCACTAAATGAGTAATAGTATTTAGCCACTAGAGGGCAGTAGCACTCTAAGAGACATCAGTCACCAGTCTACGAGACATCACTCCGTGCACATATTAACCTCCCAGTTTTCTAAAATGGCAACAATCAACAGTAAAAGGAAAGTTGACTGCGAGGGACGACGATTCAAGGATGGATGGAAATTGGACGATTTCTTCACTGAAATACGCAACAACTGTGTCTGCCTCATTTGCCAAGAGACAGTGGCTGTTTTTAAAGATTAGAATGTCAAGCGACATTACCAAACAAGACACGCTGACATGTACGACATGATTACAGGCAAGGAACGCACAGAGAAATTGAAGCAGTTTGAAGCTCGTTTAATCTCATAGCAGCAGTATTTTGCAAAAGCTCGAGAGTCAAACGA
>CAAKHF010017959.1:2160-15702 GCA_901007745.1 Hippocampus kuda | reverse complement strand
CACAAAGAAGAAAAATAAAAAATAGCGGTAAGAAAGAAAAGAGAAGAAAATAATAGAAGAGATAACAGAAAATGGAGAAACGTAGCGACAATCTGGAGAAAAGTGGGTCGAAGTTCGACCAGGTTAACCAGCAGCTGAGGAGAAGTTATGATGTAATTGACATTACAAAAACCAGAAGCCATTCATTTACAAATGTGATTGCATTTTAGATTTGAATGAGGCAAAATAACATGCTTTTTCTCTCAAATATATTGTTATAATCATTTGTTTCAGATGTACTGTCATTATTTTCTGTATAAAAATTAATTTTGTGTTCAAAAAGTATTTTTTCAAACTTGAGTCTTGAAAAAGACGGGGTCATCTTATAATCAGGGCCGTCTTATATCCGGGCCTCTGACAACCCAAGTATCGTAAATAGACGTTTAAAATGACATCACGCAGTTCACGACGACGCCTATCAAATGATCTACATCAACGTTGCCCTTGCGAGGCTTGAAACAGGACGATCTTGGTGCCGAGGGACTTTGCTAAAGTGAACTAAAGTGACAAAAGTAGTGCTTTGCTGCCATTTGTGGCATATATATATACGCAATTGTGAAAGTTTGTCGGTGAGCGTCGACTACTCACTATTCGCATTGAGTGTCATTCGACCGGTCTGTGCACTCAGGTGCAGAGAGAGCCATCACACTCAAGATGGAGATCCCCGGCCCCATGCCGCCGCTCATCAGGGAGATGCTGGAAAACCCGGACGCCTTCGAGGACAGCAGCGACTCGGCGGAAAGCCCCGCCCCGGCCGCCAACGCTGCCGCCGCGCCGCCCGCCGTTCAGACCATCAAGCAGGAAGAGAAGCCCACGTACGAGTCGGCGGTGGAGGAGGAAGAGGAGGACGAGGATGACGACTACTGGGACGAGGACAGGGAGCGGCTGGCGGACAGTGATGCCGAGCCGTGGGGGGAGGCGGCGGCGGCAGCGAGCACGCACAAGAAAGGCGGGACAACGCAGTAGGACGCTTGCTTCCCTGGCATCCTCATCCTCACACCATCGGGCTCTTATAAAAGAATTGTAAAGTTTACAGGGAGTGAGGGACGAAGCAAAAGCACTCAACAAGCGACTCATTGTGGTCTGCAGTGACAGGAGGGAGGTGGGGGGGACATGAGGAATGTCCCCCTTCCTCAGGAAAAGGGCTACGCTTGTATCGAAAACATCTCTTCTTTTTTGGGGGTTACAAGAAATGCTACTTATACTTTCTTCTTGTATGATGTATTGTCTCAGCTCTTTGTCCATTTCCTTTACCGTGTATGTGTGTGCGTGCGCGCATCTTTTTTATGAGCTAAAGTGTCACATCATGGAGAGCAGAGCTCCCAACCTGCGATGGTCTTCCAGGTGTTTAGCATCTTCTCAAAACAAGCTCGGCTGACTTTTATACCATGAGATGAGAATCGAGAATCCCGAGCAATTGTTTGTTTGCTCGCCCGACGATCGCGCTTACCGATTCCTCTGACGGTGACAGGTTTGCCGCATTAGAGGCCTCTGAAATTTGGTCGGTTCACTTGGCATACAGTAAAATGTAGCAAAGTCAAAGTTACAGCTTTGAACCGGTGTGAAAAGTTTGAACTGAAGCAAGCCAACCCATTTTTATTATTCCATTCTCTCACCCAGAGAGAATCGATCTGGAATCCGCTCGATAAAGGAATCAAAAGTGCCTAAGTCTTATCGATTCCCATCCCTGGACATGAATGTCATACAAATGTAATTCTAAAACAACCCCAATGATTCCCGACCCAAAAGATAAAACCGTTGATGATGTCAGTCATGGAAAGCCATTTGAGCCTTTTTTTGATACCCAGTTTAAGGTCCAGGTACTAATACGCGATTTGCTCTCACAAGTAGGACAACTTTGGCCTGATCTGGACATTGAAGATACCAAAAATGTGCTCAGACGCCTTTCCATGTAAGTAATAGTACTCAACATTGCATCATGATTGGGTGTTGGGTTAGGGGTTTAGGGTTAGAGGTTAGGGTAAGGGTTAGGGGGGTTAGTGTTAGGGTAAAGGAAGTTGGAGTTTAAGGATAAGGGTTAGGGTTATGCTTTAGGGTTAGGAGGGTTAGGGGGCTCGGGTTTAGGGTTGAAGGGTTAGGGGTGTTTGGGTTGGGTTGGGAAATTAGGGTTGGCGTAAAGGTTACACTTTAGGATGAGGAGGATTAGGGGGTTCGGGTTGGGGAGTTTGGGAGGGTTCGGGTTTAAGGATTAGGGTTACACTTGAGGGTTTCAGGGTTAGGGTTAGTGGGTTAGGGGGGTTAGGGTTACACTTTAGGGTTAGGAGAGTTGGGGGTTAGGGGGTGGGGTTAAGCCATAAAGATACGGCAGCAGTCATTTTGAACTTTTCACAATGATAGCAATCCTCAGGTGTGTATGTTTTTCTTTTTTATTGTATGGAAAAATATGACTTGCATATTTTATTTAGCCCTGTAACCACCTGCATTCAACCACCATTTAAAAAAAAAAATTGTTTTACGGCTAACAAACACACATGCAGGACTCGGTGGTCATATTTCTGATGCCAAATATTAATTTTTGATCACATCTTCCCAGTTTGAGCTGTTATGTGATGCCTGAATGTACAGAATGTCACCGAAGTATTCAAGAGGAATTTTGTAAAAAGGCTTCACTTTGAATGTCACAAAGAACAAGAGCAGTCCAATGTTTTTTGCACTGTTAAATGTTGTCCACAGCATGTTGCTTTCGAACGGACGAGATCTTCAGCACCAGGATCTTCCAGGGGCAATCAAGTCGGATTTCTTTTTGTCTTTTTCCTGAACTTGAGCCAGTGCAATAAAACGAAAGCCACATGCAAAGTTGATGGGGACTGCCGTATGCAAAAAGCATCCATTTCGACAAATCAAAACAACTTTGGCTCATTAAAATTCCATCGCCTTGATAGTTGTGACATTTAGGTGTTGTGTTATGTACGGAGAATATTTAATGTTGACTATTGAAGCTCAAACCATCTCATTGTGTCTCTTTTAATAATCCCCGACCTCCTGCGTCATCTCCATGAAAAGAGATTGAAACATCTCATGACTGGGCTCATCTGTCTCTTGTTTGTATTAAATTTGTCTATGTAGTTTGCTTCTTTGGTTTGCTTTTTATTTTGGATGTATTTTTTTCTTTTTTTTTTATAAAATGCGCTTTGTGTTTTCACACCTGTTGGCGTGCAGCTGTATTTATTTTGTCATCGCTTTCAAATACTAAATGTGCATGCGAACCGTGGAAAAAAAAAATCATCCAATGAGACAAATGTCAAGTGAGTCACATTTACCAAACACTGATAAATGCATTTCATTTCATGACTGTGATTTAAAAGCAGGCATTCCGAATACAACGGCATCAATGTAAGTGCCACCATAAAGCCAGAAGTAGTGTCAAATATCATACTTCAATTCTGACAATAAAACGTGAGCCGTAAATGAAAGCGTCAGTGGCTCAATGACGTTTCAGCTCCGTTATAAGTTACACACGAGACTTCTGCAAACCTTTCTGTCATCATTTTCTCTAGAAATACAATTTTTGAATTGAATATATTTTGCAGCTGCAAAAACAAACAAAAAAAAACCCATCCACATTCATTCTGGAAGCAATGCTTGAGGCAGTGACTCCAAACCACTGCTGCGGCACATGGAAATTGTTCGATCAGAAAAATCAATTACAAAACAATTAAATGCTCTTACACAAGATGACAAGATTAACCGGTGTACAGTATAGACCTGTTGCCAATTGACAATTGTTTGCATTAGCAATTATGTTTATTCTGGATACATAATTTTCGTAACACATTCTTTTGGGGTGGGATGCCGTGAGAATTTTTAAATGTCAATGTAACATATTGCCTCAATAAAGTTTGGGAATCCCTGCCCTCATCCAGCAACTCCGTCTCAACCTACGAACTTGCAGTTCTTTGCATCACCACATGATGGAGCCAGTCAATTCACTGCAGAGGAAACGATATGAATTAACGCGACAGTGACGAAGTCCGGTCCTCGGATTCAATCAGGTGCATTGGAGGAGGGAAACAATCAAAGCATGCATGATACCGGCCCTCGAGGACCGGACTTGGCCGCCCGATGTACGTGTTTGTGCATGTGTGTGCGTTCTGTTGAAGTCACCTGAAGACAGGGTCCACAAGTGCCGGGAGCATCACTTGTTTCTTGTCACCTTGCTGGTCACTCTGCTTCGGATTGAGCCAGCAGAACAGGTAAAAAGATGAAAGGGGAGATCTTGAATCGGCAGCACTCGTAGGTGACGTCACTCTGACGTAGCGATTAGGTCACGTGACACACAAATGTTTACGCTGGAAGAAGTGATTTGGCGCGGTTCGATAGTAGACAATCTTATTTGAGACATGGCAAGTGTGTGTGTGTGTGTGTGTGTGTGTGTGTGTGTGTGTGTGTGTGTGTGTGTGTGTGTGTGTGTGTGTGTAAACTCACTATCAGCGCATTTTTACCTGTGCCACGTTCCTGAGAGCTTCTCTCTCCAGGGTCCAGCTGGCGCAATCCCGCTTCTCCGCAGAACGTTGCAGGCTCAGCTGCGCCATCTGCAGGTGGCTTTTGTGCAGCTCCAGCTCCCCCAGCTGCCTGTGAAATCCCTCTGCCTTGCGTTTGCTCTCCTCCAGGAGGGCCTGCAGGCTGCGGACCTCTGACTGCAAGGCCTGCGGGGAGAAGGACGAACTTCAACAAAATGGCTTCTGCCGTGATGTTGCGGGTCGGAGGACTTTACAGACCTCGAGCAACTTTATATTTTCTTCATTGTGTTTGTTCTGACGGGATGCTTCAAGAAACATCGCTTTAAATACCTCCTTCATCCTGCAAGGGGAAGACTTTGAGTAAAAACATAAACACACACAAAAAAAGAGTAACCTAGAGTAACAGTTACATGTAACATGCAAAAGTGCCCGCAAGCTCCCAGATGCCAAAGTACGTGCTTAAAATTGAGCGTGTTGTTGTGTTGCTTGAATATCGAAATCACAGCTGAGATTTTAGAGCAAAAAGAAACTTTTTTTGTGTCATTACGTCATGATGAGTGCATACTGACAAAATAATTACAGATCTGGGAAACACTCACCAAATGATTTCATTTGATATGTGCCTCAATGTGGTTTGTTACAGGATACTAAGCCCGGCTGCCAAAAGAAAAAAAAACAAAAACTGATACCCCCCATAAAAATACCGACAATTGCCTTACCATTGGGGCCTTAAGAAACAAGTGAGCCGAGTGGTATGACTCAACTCACTTCACAACAGGCTGCAATTTGGCAAATAGAATTAGTGAATGCTTTTCAAAAAGAAGCTTCAAGCTGTTTACCGCTCAGCTAAAAGTTACTGTCACACTAAACATAAAGTCAAGAGAATTACTCTTGGCGTATTTCCAACAACCTCATAACCGATATCTGAACGCAAAACATGCAGCAACACATTAACAGACCATACAACAATACTCACAGACATATATTCTTTATCTTTTGCAAAGAACGACTAATAATACCACTGTACGGAGAAGCTCAGCCTTCAGTACACTGGCCCGAGGTGGCCAAGGCACGCACGCCAGAATGAGCAGCACACTGAATTATTTTTTAATTAATTTCATTTCATGAAGTCCTTTTTTTGTATGTTTATATACATGATACAAAAATCGCTCAGTTGTGATGTATCACTTCAACATACTTGACTTTGGCACCAATTACAACGTTTCTATTTTACCAGCGACCTGGCAGCAAGTGAAACTGAAAAGCTAAACGCGATGCGACAGAGCTTCACTGTACAAGTATTTGTCGGCCTTTTCCAAGACTTGCCTTTCCAACTCCACGTTTCTCTCCTTCTCCCGATCAATCAGCACCTTGAGTTGACTCAGTTCAGAGTTGAGATTCTCCTGACTGCTTTTAACATTCTGCATGGCAACATATGAGTCTTAATCAACAATCAAACATGGCGATGGTCTGTATTAGGTCTTACTTTGTGTTTTTCTTCCATCTTCTTCAAGGCGTCACATTTGCGTGTCAGGTTTTGACGAAGCTGCTCGATCTCCTCTTTCAAGGCGTCCCTTTCGCTCTCCCATTCCTCCTTTGCTTTTGTGTTGCCCGTCCTCTCGGCCTCCATTTCCTGTCTGGCCTCCTGCACGGCCTGCTGCAGCTGCGCCTTCTCCCTCAAGCACTCCTCCAGCTGACTCTGCGGACCGCCAATAATTTACAGCAAATTTCAAGTGTCGCAGAAAAGTGGATGGTGAGCAGCTTCCTTTTCCCACCTGCAGCAACTGAGCTCTGGGGACCACCAGGAGCAGCTCCTCATCATCCTCATCATCACCTGCTCCTTCTTCTTCTTCATTTCGCTCCTCAATCAGGGTCTCCAGCTCATCCAGAGGTTTGGGGGCGCAGAAGGTGAAGGGTCGGCTTTGGGCGCAAACTTGCCCGATCTTGTCGACGTAGACAAAGTGGTACTCTGCCGTGCTGGGGCGAGGTAGGTAGAAGGCTGCCAAAAACAGCAACATTTCCTCTCATAATGTATGTGACCTTTATTTACAGAGTGCTTCACTTTTACAAAACCACGGAGGAACTCTTTGCAGTATTTGATATGGACCTTGAAAAAGGGAACAGCAGTCGACAGCGCTTCTTTCAGTGTAGCCTTCGGGGACAAGCGACCAAGAGTACGTGTGGTACTCGCGAAGTGACGACCATCCCACCTACATTATGGAGGAACAAAACCACTAAAATGGGGTACACTGACACATCAAATGACAAACAATACAAAATTGTATACTGCCCTGTTCAAACGCTTGGGATTTGTGATTTTGATACATGAGACCAAGATAAATCGTTTCAAATCATTTTTCCACCATTAATGTGAGCTATAACTGGTAGAAGTCAATTGAAAAAAAAAATCTTTTAGCAAAGTAAATGTAAACAGTTGATACAATGTAGTTGCCAAAACTAATGAAATAACTACAGCTAAAATGTAAAAAACTTTGTCAATGAAGTAAAATAAAAACGAAAATGTTTTTTTTTTTAAATAGAAACTTTAAAAAGTATGTTAGCAAAATTTTGAGCTTTGATCCTCTCCTCTTTCATCTATAACTGCTTCAAACAACAAAGTGTATGCAGGAAAAGTGATTAAAATTGCACGACTGTCTGTGTCTTATGTGTTGTGTTATTTTGACTTCAAGATGGCCCCGCGAGAGTGGCTGCCTTTCCAGCAGCTCCTATATTTTGTTCTTCTACTTCTTCCTTTCATAATTTTGCTGCTGTGAATTGGGAATTTCTCCATCGCGAGACTAATAAAGATTTTCTTATCTTATCTTATCTTAAAGGCAGGGAAAAGAAAATCCAAAATATAATTGGAATTAATCAGGGGCACTTTAAATGGTGGTACTGTAGCAGGTTTTTCCATGTGCTTGTAGCTATGACAACACCTTGAAGATGCCGATCCAGTCTCTGCTGCTCCACTGATGGGTTGAAGTCAGGCTGTAGTGACACTCGACCCTGGTTTGGGGGAAGTAGCGCTGACCCACATTTCGAAACACCACTGCGGACTCTGGATTGTTTTTCTTCATGACGGTGACAAGGAGGACGGCACACGCTGAAGACATTTGAGAAACACTGTTAGGCAACGCAGCATGGCCTCCCACAACGTGTTTATAAACAACATGCCCACACTGTCACCATAGTGCTTGTTATTTGCTATAGATATATAGATAGATGGATAGATACAATACATCCTGATTTATATAGCGCTTTCACAACAGCTACGGCTGTAACAAAGGGATTAACAAAACTTTATTAACATAAAGTAAAATAATAAACACAACACATAACATAAAACACAGACAGTGGTGCAATCTTAACCACTTTTCCCTCATTCGCTTTGTTGTTTGAAGCAGTTCTAGATGAAAGACAGATAGATATTTACCATACCATAAGTTTAAAAAAGCACATATTACCGCTGTTTTTCCGTTTCGAGTGCTGTTGGGCTAAGAGTCATGTGAGCGGTTAGCTTGAGACTCGGTTTATTTCAGTTTTTTTCAAAGTATCTTAATTTCGTTTAAAATCTTACCTTAAAATAAGTCGTTTTCTCCAAGACGTTCACGGCCGTGCCCGCAGCAGCACACTTACTCAAATTGACCAGGAGGATCATGGAAAATGTTGTTCACCGTCAATAAAAGTGACGGGAGTCATCCTTGTGGACACATAATCCGCTGTTTACTTGCTTCTTTCATTTCATGGCGGTAGCAGAAGCTTACCAGGAAAAGTGGCTGCGTGGTTTATGACACGTAAACACGTCGTAGTTAAAAGACGTTAAGTCATTTATACACATCTAATCATTTTCACTATTATTTTGAGACCAAGGGCAGCCTTCAAAAATCTCCAAATGCAACACAATCAAATGGGAGACTTGCTTCCAATTATCATGAAATTATCATGAAGTGAATAATGTGATTTGACCTTCATTTTTAATTTACAAAATTTTAGAAATTTTCAGAGAAATATTGGCACCTAGTTAGCAACCAGCCACAAGCTACATTTTGTACAACACTGCAAATGTCATTTCAAACAGAATGTTCACTGAATTCAGCCAAGACATAGTCCTAATTTACAGCAAAAGGATGAGAGAATGAGTACATTTGTTTTGAAGTTTCAATAAAAGGGAAGTGATATTTTAAAGTTCAAGCCTGTCATTAAAATTTGCTTTGAAGTTTCAATAAAAGGGAAATGATATTTTAAAGTTCAAGCCTGTCATTAAATAAATGTATGAATTTTTTAAAATAAAAATTTTACAGCTATGTGGCCCTTTGCCTACATTTGAATGGTGTGGAACAAATGTGGCCTTCTAATTTGTAAAAATGATAAATAATACATGGAATTGTAAGGAGGTGGCATTCATGCAAAACCTAAGATCTGATCAATCACAGAAATGAATGGATGTATGGATTCACAGAATACAATAACCATTATATTTGTAACAAATACAAGTAGACGACATTTAAATACAAAGAAGTGGTAAAATTGTAATGCAAAAAAAAATAAAATCACATAACAATATAACATGAGTGTATGTAAAAGAGCATACACAACTGCCTGTAACAAATACATATATTTGTGTACACTTTATGTATGCATCTCACCCAAAATTAGCTGGGATGGAATCCAGTTCACCCTCCACCCGAATGAGGTTTTCTGCTATGAAGTCTCTTGAGTGTGAGACGATTCTGGCCATGTGTTGTTACTGAACAAAGAGAGGATGCCCAGTTCTGCTAGCTTAGCTTTAGCTACACTCTCCCAGCCCTTATTGGCCAGAGGGTTCCTAGGAGAAGGATGCATGATGCCCTCTACTCGCACGTCCATACCAGCTGTGGCAAGAGCGCGGCGTGCCCGCTGTTCTGCCACCCTGCCCACACCGATCACCATGGAGACACCGAGGGCCTCCACGGCTTGACACAGGGCAATGTCACACAAGCGCAGGAGCTCCTCACGCTCACGGGCATTGAGCTCAGGGGGGGTCAGGTTCTTCCCGGCGCTGCTCATGAAAATTAGAGGGCAAAGGTTGTGCACAAAACAGTGGCGGAAGAACACCGCAGGCTCGCCGCACAACTTTCTGAAAAGGCCCCAGAAGCGGGCGCCGCTCACTTCGCTCTGAGTGCAGGCCAGGCCGCTGATGCGGCGCTTCGGATGCTCGTTGTCAGGGCGACCAACCGCCCCTGTGATCTTCAGCCAATTAACGACAGACTTCACTTCGCCAAAGGGAACCTGTGACAGATGAGATGGAGATTTCCACAGTGAATTTATGTATTTCAACATCTGACAAATACAGCATCTATTTACTAAAACAGACAAGTAATGTGTCTAAAAGCAGCCAAATCTGCAAAAGAATACAAGAATAAAGTAATCATCTTCAAAGTCATAGGTATTTGAGATACAAAGTCATATCTCTCAGAGTAATGTTTTATGAGAAAGTCATATAGGTACAGTCTTACTTTTAAGAACATTTGAAAACCCACCCACACAAGTGGTAAAACACCTTAGCCAAGCAGCCGTTCTCAAGATATTATGGCTTTAATCTTTTACCCAAAATATTTGGATTTACTCAAAAAAAAATACAACTTTGTTCTCATAATATCATGACTTTAAAAAAAATATAGAGTATAATCTCCAAAATGTCCAAAGTTTTATCCAAAAATACAAAGCTTTATTATTGTACTATAATGAGTTTATTCTCATAATGTGACTTTTCTTGAAAATATAACATCTAAAAATATACCACCTTTTCTTGACAAATTACAACTTTATTCTTATATCACCATTTTAATCTTTACATTTGATTTTAATCTAATATATATCTACATAGAAATATAGGTATATATTTACTTTTTTCATACTTTTTCTCGATATTGAGGATACAACATTACGACTTTCATCTTGCAAATATGACATTCAATCTGAAAAAAACGTTAAGCAAGACTATCGTATTTTTTTCCAGCTTTCACGGAAGCCCTCCTGGCTTTCTGACACAGTAGAGTACTGCATTACATGATGTCTTTTCATTTGCTTTGGTGGATTAATATTTCATTTAAGTATCATCTGTGACAAACGTACACTTACTGCGGAAAGCATGCAAGAAATATTGCACGGTCAAATTTCACTTTTTCATTTAAAAAAAAAAAGCCAACAATGCAATGTAGACGTTCCCAATTTTGTGTAGTATGCAATGAAGATGATCGATTACGTCATCAGGAAGACTGGATGTCCTGCGAGTAATTCTAAAATAAACTCACCCCCGTCTGGGCCATGCCGAACGGTCCAGGATTCATGCCTAAAAACAAGTAGCTCTGTCCCGCCTGGCAGTACTTTTCCACGTAGAATCGGTGCGTGTCCCACGCGTATTCTAGTGGGTTGTACACGTAACGGACTGGTTCTCCGAAACTGAGCCCACGGAGGTGCGCGTTGAGCTCCAGTTCGATCTGTAGGAACCTGCATGAGGTGGTCGCTTTCGGCTCCGGAGTCCACTTCAATGCGACGCGTTCTTTTGAATCCTGCTCGTTTCCATCACCTCGCGACATTGCGCTGGCATTCAACATGGTGGCTGTTTAATGCGCATTAGTGTCCATGATATTTCCAAGATACTGTTTTGTTTCGTTGTTTTAGGATCTATTTTTTTTTCCCCCCGTGTGCGTCTTGTTTTACGCAAGACGACAACCATTACTCGAGGTCAGTACTGCCCTCTCTTGGCCTAATACGTACCACATCCAAACTGGGATGAGTTGAAACACAAACTATATGTGTGTCAATGCTGAAGATCTGACGCTTGACTGAAATGCTCTAGAATTAATTGAAAAGGAAGAAATATACGGTGAGACTGAAAATCAAAAGTTTACAGTTCAGGGTATCCCCGCCTACTGCCCTAAAACAGCTGGGAACGGCTCCAGCACCCACGTGACACTCGTGAGAATAAAGAGATTAGAAAATGGATTAGATTAGAGAATTTGATTAAAATTCTATCTACTTAAACGGGATGTCAACTCAAAAGTTTTTTTTCTTTACAATATATTCTATATGTACATCCGCGAGCCTGAAAACGGCATTCTGATTAATATTGCATGTGTTGAAATTTGAATGACGATGGAAAATCCACCCATTTTTATCCATTTCAAAGGGCGGCCATTTTGGCACTTGCAGAAAATGACATCACAAGGAACCGACCAATCACGACTCACCATTTGGTCAGGTGACGTTTGGAAACTGAGCCGTGATTGGTAATTACCCGTACACTGAGCAAATCTGCCATTTTCTTTCCACAGCAAGTGGCAAAATGGCTGCTCCTTTGATGGCTAAAACTGGTAATTTTTGCTGCTTAATTCATATTCCACAAACATAATATTAATCAGAATATCATGTTAGGAATAGCTATATAGAACACATTTGAGTTGAAAATGAAGATATCCTTTGAATGGAGGGGAAAAAAAATTAACAGATTTAAAAATAATCAAATGGTAATCAGATGCGAGCAATTGCAGTAATGACACAGATGTCCTTAACAAATGTTTTTATTTCAGCATAATAGTAAGAAGCCTCTCCTCCGATTTCCATACGGTTGAAACTAATTGGATCACAAGGGTACATTATTAGTTAGCCCATTTTACAATAATTATTGTAACAGTTTTAGGAAGTTACTTGTATGCACTCATTTTTCTACACAAAATAATCAATATCAAGATTCTATTATTTCAACTGAGGACCATAACTGCATGCAAGACTAAAAAAGAAAACAACTAATCTGTGATAGCTACCGTTATGTCATCGCTCTCCTAATAGCAGGATCAATATAATTTACTACAAATACCAGGGACTTTGCATTAGAAGGAATCTTTTTCTTCAAACGAACCCCCCTAGTGGGCTGTCAGCCAGACTGATCCAAAATGCTTCTATTCATCTTTTCTGAGGAGAAAGAGGCTTTGTCTAAAACAGAGTACAGTTTGAAGGGAACAAAAAAATATCCATCACTCAGTTTGCCTTTTTTTGCCCCCCCCCTCATCACTCCAGTGTTTACAATTTTAGAATTAAAAAGGTACTTGAAATAAAACTCAGACCCACTGTTTGATCCGAGCGAAAAGTTAAAACGTCCATGTTAAAAACAAGCGGTTGCGACGTCAGGGTTCTTTTGCGTGGTCCAACTAAAAACTAAACTGACAAGTACTGTATTGCCCTTTTAACGTACCACTATGCACCAGCGGCATGCTTTGTGCACAGTGACGACGCATTCCTCTAACCTGACCCTCCGTCAGGCCGTCAGCTGTAAACACAGCAAAGAGAAATCAACACTGTTCATTTGTATTGAACATAAAGCATGAATGTTCTTTCTGGCAATCGCGGAGGTCCTCCATACACATATACTCCGGGACCGCGCCTATCTTACATTCAGTCAACCAAAAGGACGTCTTATGTACACACAAGCTGTTCTTCATCAGAAGATAGCGGATGAGAACTCGAGGAGGGTCACATTTGAGAAATAAATCGGCAGGAAGTCAAGTGGCCGTGGTGAAGCTTCTCTGCCTTCGCTGGTACAACAAAAATGCTTGTTACGATAATGTTGAGCATTACAATGGTTATTTGTGTATCGCACTTTGTTAAGGCTACACCCAATGATATGACATACACCTGTTAAAACACACCAAGCACATAATATCTGCATAAAAAGGCAATGGTTAGTGCGCAGCAGAGTGTTGGTTTCACCAGACCGGGCTTCCTTCAGTATTACACATCACGTGACTCCCCATCAGTGACAATGACGTAAGACATTTTCTGTGCCACTTGGGTCACCAACATTCTGTAACCACGACAGTTTAGAGGAAAAACATCCACTGTGACAGAAAAACGGCCTTGTCTTTGTAGATACATCTGATACACAATAATAAAACATTAAGGAAAAAGGCTAAATAAAACTGGGAAAAAAAGATGCGTGCACGCAACAGAAAAGGGTGTGGGGGGGGGGGAAACAAAACTGGGC